>JAECMU010039086.1:12683-32592 GCA_016106625.1 Dracogyra subfuscus
TTTCACTAACAATAACAACTAACCCACTAATTTCTATTCTGTCCTGGACAGACAGCTCAGATAGTTGAGGTGTGTGCCCAAGACAGGCATGCGCTATAACAGCTTGCTCTGAATGTGCACGTTAAACACTAATGAAAATTAAATGAAACTCTACCACTGGGTAATGACTGGGTGTCTGCTGTAAAACATTTGAATAATTGTGGTTTTTTTATCTCACCTTGACGATAGAAAGAAAGAAATGCTTTATTTAATTGTGTGATAGATGTGCCAGTGGATCTGTGTGAAAATACTTGTTAAAATGATGAGGGGCGAGATATAGTCCAGTGACAAAGCAATTGCTTGATGCATGGTCAGTTTAGGATCAATTCCTGTTGGTAGACCTTTAGGCTATTTCTCATTCCAGCCAGTGCACCACAACTGGGCTAATAAGGTCTGTGGTTTGTACTATCCTGTTTGTGTGATAATGCATATATGTCAAATGGAAAAAATTTCCTCTCTATGATTATATGTAAAAAATTACCAAATGTTTGACATCCAATAGCCTATGATTAATAAATCAATATGCTATAGTGGTATCATTAAACACAAAACAAACTTCTTCTGTGATTCTTCAACATATGTCTGATGCCATGTAATCATAATTAAATGTGTTAAATAAAACACTTCTTTCTTTCTTTTATTAATTCATGCATTTTCTTTATTTTTTCATTTAATAAACTGATTTATTTTTGTATTATATAATTAGACTAATCATTAATGTTATATCACAAATAAAAAATAAGAAAAATTTCAGTTTATATCAATGAAGCATTTAATTCCAATTTGTTTTTATTCTAGATCTCTATCCCATTCTAAAAATGACATTGCAGTAACAAACAATTAGTGCATGTAAATATATTCTTGTAGCCTGGAATATTAACTGAAACATATTTTCACACATGTATGTTATACATTTGCAGTAGAAATTAATTGAACTTTTAATGCATGTTTAACATGATTTATATTTTTATGGTTCCTCTGGTTCTAAATTCCTGTTAACAGGCTTACACTGATTAAACCAAAACTTGTGTAATAATAACAACAGAGATGTTTACTGTTCCCTTGTCTAAAGTAAGCAGTACATGTAAGAATACAAACAGGAGAAAAGTGTGAATGTAAGTTATCCCATTCATACGTTTCCCTGTCAACACACGTCTAAATATGTGTTTAACAAACAGTTCTAGCCAGCCCTTGCCTCAACAATTAGGCAACATTGCAGTTTACATTTATAACAGTGGTATTTCCTTCACAGAGACCTCTAATGGGGCTTGATATCTCCATCAAACACCCGCATTTAGCCATCAATCTGATAAAGGCATAGACTATTAAAGATGTCTATTAAAATAACGGGTCCCATGCAGAGTTTGTCTCTGGAGATAAACATGTGTCTGGCATTGTCTGCCATTGGCCGCTTTGCAGCAGTGGGAGGAGTTATCTATTGTTGAGTACTGAGTGTGTTGGGCCCACACTGGCTCAGAAAGGCTGGGTTACAACAGGCAAGGAACAGTTGTACAATTGTGTGTACTCAAGCTTGTCGCTCACATTACAATGTTTTCTTATCTGTCCTGGGACTAGCAGGTAATTAACTCTTCATTTGTGGAGCGTCCACCGTTAAGTCTGTCAATATTTTCAGTCAGATGAAATAAGAGTGGAGAATTTATGATTTAATTTTTTCTCAGTGTTGTGTTAAATCGAAAAGTCCACAACTGATTGTGAATTTTGTGTGTTGCAGGTGGAAACAGTGTTTGGCAGATGATCATTGAAGGATGGAGAATTTAATAAGGTTTAATGAGCAAACGACAGGTGTTGAAGATGATACATGAAGAAAAATGGAAAAATGAAATATAAAACTTAATGCAACGAATGTTAAAAACTGTGTTTATCACTATTTTCTTTTAAGTTTTATAATATTATTTCTTCGTTTTTTAAAAGTGAAAATAAGAAAATATGATGAGATATCATAAAATGCTGCTGTTTGTAATTCTGGTCACCATTTTCAAATTGGCTTCTGCACAAGATGTGGTTTACACCATTTATGAAGAGCTCAAACTTAACACATTTATTGGTAATATTCGACAAAATTCGTCTCTCAAAAACATTGTCAGTTCAGACAATGTGAACACTCTAACATACAGTATTTTACAAGCTGGCAACGCTCATGCCAAACTCTTCAACATCAGTTCGAGAGATGGGAACCTATACACGGCAGCTAGGGTGGATAGAGAGGCACTGTGTCTGTTCACGTCAGAGTGTGAACTCTTTCTGGAAGTAGCCGTCCATTCTGGCTCATTTTACAGCTACAAGATCAAGATTGTTGTTCTAGATACAAATGATAACAGTCCAACTTTTACTCAACAATCAGAGTTTTTGGAAATTCCTGAGTCTTCGCAAACTGGCGTCTCATTTCCATTTGATGGAGCTGTTGATAATGACACTGATAAAAATTCTCTACAGAGTTACGAGATTCTTCCCCAAAATATTCCTTTTGGAGTGAGTTTTACAAAGAATTTAGATGGAACCTCTACCGTGAGCATTATTGTTAACAGTGCACTTGACAGAGAAAAAACAGATTCATATTTGCTAACATTGGTAGCCAAAGATAATGGATCTCCACAAAGAAATGGATCTATGCTGGTTAATATTTCCATCTTAGATGTCAATGATAATGCCCCACAATTCACACAGTCCATTTACAATGTGACAGTGAAGGAAAACACACTGTTACACACTGTCTTTTTCACAGTTAAAGCTACTGACAGAGATATTGGAATGAACAAGGAAATTCTGTATCGACTAAGCAGCCGTCAGCCATACCAAATAAAACAGCATTTCGAGATTGATGAGAAGACAGGGGATTTGAAAATTAAAAAAGGCTTGCCCAGTGGTGAGATGAGAGTTATAGTGGAGGCAACTGACAGAGGATCACCAACAAAATCATCTCAAGCAGAAATTGAAATAACAATACTGGACACTAACAATCAACGTCCATCCATAATTGTAAACTTGTTTAATGGACTTTCAACAGCTCATGTCTCAGAATCGAAGAACATTGGCTATGCTTTTGCTCATGTTAAAGTAATAGATCCAGACACTGGAAACAAGGGAAATGTGAAATGTTACAGCCAGACGGCCGACTTTGACTTGAAACAGATGGATGTCAATGAATATAAAGTAGTGGTGGCCAAACGACTGGACAGAGAGACCATACCTAAATACACTGTGGCTATATTCTGTGAAGACTCTGGAGTTGAAAAGTTAAATGCCAGCGCAGTGTTTGATGTTGAGATAGATGACGAGAATGACAACGTCCCTAGGTTTCTTCAGAAGTGGTACGATGTCAGCATCCCTGAGAACAATGCTGTCAATGATACAGTGCTTCAGGTGGCGGCAACAGACAAAGATGTCGGAATCAATTCTCAAATCACTTATACACTCTCAGAAAATGCTCAACCCTATTTCTTCATACAACCTGGCACCTTCATGATCAAAGCATCGAAAAGCTTTGACCGTGAAAACATGTCTTACTACAGTTTCTTCGTCATTGCAGTGGATGGTGGCAAACAACCACTCACCGCCAGTGCTAAGGTCACGGTCAACATCCTTGATATAAATGATGAACGACCATCATTCTCTCAGAACTCTTACATATTCTACATCGTGGAAAACTGCCCCATTAATACAGCTGTAGGAAATGTTTCTGCAGTTGATATGGACACTGGATTAGGTGGTGAATTCTCCTTTGTCCTCTCTCCATCATTCAAATATCATTCTCTCCCATTTACCATTCTCCAGAATGGAACCATCATCACTACTGATAGCATTGATGCAGAGGCAAAGAATGTCTACAGTTTCAAAGTGATTGCTACTGACCATGCCACCGGGCCAGGTGCCCCACTCAGTGGCATGGCTAACATCAAGGTAATCATTGTGGATCAAAATGACAACAAGCCAGTGTTTATGTTTCCAAACAGTGATAACTACAGCATAACTGTCCATGTACCCAAAACAGCAAAGACCATCATATCATGGGTTCGAGCAAATGATCCAGACATTGATGCAGAAGGAGTGCTATATTCTTTATTGGACAGAAACCTCTCTAGGATATTCAAAATCAACAAAACCTCTGGACAGATCTATTTATCACGAGATGTTGATGGTTCTCACATTGGGTACTATGAGTTGCTGGTGACCGCACTGGACAAGAAAGACCGGTCACTGTTTAACACAACTGTGCTGAAGGTTTTCCTCCAGTACAAGACTGGTGAAAGTTCTCCTGATGGCAATGATCAGAACGTTGTCATCGTCATTGCTCTGGTCTGTGCCACAGTGGTGATTGCAGCTTCAGTGCTTGTTGTTCTCTGTTACCTTAGGAAGTGTGATAAAGACAAAGCTTTCAAAGACTCTTTCTCTTCTAACTCAACTACCAGTGAAGGCAAATCCAGCAGCAGCCATGATTTGACCAGTGGCAAATGTGTCAAGGAGCAGAATCTAAATGATTCCATAGACAAGGTAAGAACAGAGATATGTGTTTATCATGTGTGTACAAGTTCTGTTGAGATTTAGGTTAATGTTATGGCATTCTGCTGGTTTAAAAACATTTAAATAATTCCTTATATACCGGTACAAAGTAAGAATATATTAATGTGTGTATAATTTAGTTTAAACACATTTTAAAATTGCTTCTTAAGGCGATGTCACATGATACAAGTGTCTTGCATTATAACAGGCTCAAGAATACTCTTGAAACTGTGACAAGACAAACATTTTGATATCATTGGATGCTATACAATCAGCTACATGTATTCTCATATGAGGCACTCATGTTGTGTGGCATTGCCATTAGGCAAATAAAGAAGTTTGTAAGTACATTTCATGTTTTATATCATTCAAATCCAGCATAAATCCCCATCACTCTTAATGAACCCATTGTTACCTTTTTTTACCATCGCAATAAGTCCCATGACTGATGCACCAGAAACTATTTTATATTCCATCCAATCTATAATGAGTAATTTACATATAAAAGATTGCTTGCCGCTAATCATGGAGGGTAGCCTATGTGATGACAGCAGGTTTCCCATTCAGTGATTATGTATCCATTGGTGTTTTTTACACCATTACAATATGTCCGCTGATCGATACATCAGAAACAATTGTATATTCTATCCTGTCTATAATGGGTACAAGATTAATTGCTGGTAATCATTGAGAGTAATCTATGTGGTGAGAGCAGGTTTCCTATTTCATTATGTAAGTGTTGTAATAATCATGTTAGACACTAAATCTTAAAACTTAATCTGCCATCAAACTAAACTTGACAGTTTAGTTTAACAGTACTGGTTATTAGACTACATCAGACTATTTCTAACCATACATTACACTTGCTTTATAATTTAATACCGGCCTCGGTGGTGTCGTGGTTAAGCCATCAGTAATAAGACTGGTAGGTACTAGGTTCGTAGCCCAGTACGGGCTCACACCAAGTTTTAACGACTTAATGGGTAGGTGTAAGACCACTAGCCCGACTTCTCTCTCACTAACATCTAACCACTAACTAACTGTGCTAGACACACAGCCCAGATAGTTGAGGTATGTGTGCCCAGGACAGCATGCTTGAAAAATAATTGGATATAAGGACGAAAATAAGTTGAAGTTAATTAATTAATTAATTTAATACAAATTATCAATGCTTAAACTAAAAAAAAAAAAATAATGTGTCATCTTGAGTATTGTTATATTATAAGTATTCATTTCCTAACATGTTAAAATCTTTTTTTCTGAAAATTAATTAATATTATGTAATTTACACTATATTATATAACTTAAACTGTATAATTATTTTTTATTAAAACTGTATTTCAGAAAATGTATGATGGAAATATTATTGATATGAATTTACTTTTTAGTGGGTAATTTATTATAATTTGCATAATGCAATGGACATCATTTATAGTTCACAATGTATTTCACCAATGTATTAAACCAATATAAAATATAAAGAATATATTTCTCCTATATAAGCCATCCCATCCTCCTACAAAAATGTTTTTTATAAA
This sequence comes from Dracogyra subfuscus, assembly GCA_016106625.1. Classification (NCBI taxonomy): domain Eukaryota; kingdom Metazoa; phylum Mollusca; class Gastropoda; order Neomphalida; family Peltospiridae; genus Dracogyra; species Dracogyra subfuscus. Next base: position 18,779 of record JAECMU010039086.1, read on the forward strand.
TAATTTCAGTTTGGTTTGACATAAGAAGAAAAGTAAAAGTATTTTGGAAATAACAAATGTTTTTTTTTACTATTTGTGTGTGCAATTTAGAAAACAATTGGATCAGAAATAAATAACTTGTAGTAAATTCCATAGTATGAAAAAAGGCATTCCCTGTGAGAAGGACTATAGTTTGATATCACTACAAACTAAGACTTTTCTCTAACCTTGTCTGTTGATTTGCTGTCAAACTGAACTTGACAATTGCAATTTAATTTGACAGTATCATTAGATACCAAACATTACACTTGCTTTAATGTAATACCAATGATCAATGCTTGAACTAAACTTGCTAAGTGGTTTAGTATTTTAATGACACTAAAAGCCCTTCTCCCTGGTTTAGCTGTGTGTGATGTCCTTCTCAATAATCCCATTTTTACACTCGCAGACAATTTTCTCTTGCCGGTGCTAAAAAAACCAAGCGGATACTCTGCTACCTGATACTATGTGGAAATCCCTCGACAAACTACGGCAAATCGTAAATCTCTTTATCCTGCCATTATATTTAAATTTTCTACAAGCTTTAGCATTCTGCATTGAAAAGTGAGACCCTCCTCTGTGGTTTCTAGGCCCACGGAAGTTTGCAAGGGGCAAACAGTGGACCCCATGCCAGCGTGGCCGTGTTGTGTACCTGACCCCCAGGAATCGATCCAACACTGCGGGAGGAAGTGGTGTGTGTGAAACAGACTAAATTATTGTGGCAAATCAATTGAACATGCAAGGCTATTTACGACCGGACAGATTTAAACAACAATAGTTTTTATGGAGATAAAAAAACTTAAATATTTGTTATTTGTATACATGCAAATCAATGTGCTCTAGAGGTGTCATTAAACAAAACAAACTTCTCTTCTTTTTTTTCATATATGCAGGGCTTGCCCTATATACATAGCCAAATTAACCAATTGCAAATAAAAAATTTTAAAGTGGCTAGAACATTTAGATTTTTGCTAAGAAAATATTCCTTAAATTAATCATATTTTAATAATTTTCAAGGAAATACTTGACCTATGTACCTATCTGAAAACTGGCTAAACCAAAATGTGTTCCAATGTTAGCCCTGACAAGTAGTAATAGAGTATATTTCATGCTTTTTGTCAAATATGATTTATATCTTATTGAGTGAAGTTTGCAATCATATCTCACGAGTCAGCTTGCAGAGTAACTAATAACACTTTCACTGATATTTTAAGATATTTCACTAAATGTTATAAACTGTGGCACAGACAAATCAATATTCATAGCAGAAAATTATTGTACAAATGAACTGAATGTACAAGTCAAATATCAAAGTTTTTATGAAGATGAAAAATATTTGTTTTACGTTTTGTATGTACTCGGTATATATACACATGTATGTATGTTAGCAATGATTTGTGGCAGTAAGAAAAACCAATATTAGAATTAGAAAATAACAGTAGAAAATCAATTTGTCTGACCATAATGAACATTCAACGATATGCAGAGTGATTATTAATGGGGTACACAAACTGGTATGAATATTAATGAGGCAAATTAAGTACAAAGCAGTAATGGGTGTATATATATATCATAAGTATTTCTTCATGAATATAAATATTATTCTGTACACAGTAGTTGTTTGATTTAAAATGGAAAATGGAAGGTTCCATGGCTACACAGATTAACAAGTTAATAAATAAAGACTAGTAATTAAAGAAATACTGTAAATTTTAATAAAAATACAGATGAAAATTAACATGTATTTTAAAAAAAATCCATTTAAGCTAGGCCTACAATATAAAATGATAATTAAAATGGTTTTTAGTTTGTACATGTTTTAATAGAATCAAATGCCATTTACATGTACCATTCAGTATTAATGTAATATGATTTGTTTCATGACAGTTACCTTAATTAAACAGTCTAATCTGTTCATAAGAATCAAATCTTCCCAATACAATTCTTTATATATAGTATCAACATAAGGTATGTTCAGGAGTACAGGTTTTCGTTCCTGATGTTAGATTGTTGTAATATGGTAGAATTTTTTTTAATTACTTTTTAAAGAACAAATGGATTAGGCACAAGTTACACAATTCATTAGGCCTTCTCCATGTGGTAGAAGATGATGGTACCAATCGAATTGTCTGAGAGCGCTCACTCTGCTGAACACATAGTAACTTTTATACACAGAAAAAAAAGAAGAAAAAAATGCTATATTTAACGACACACTCAACACATTTTATTTATGGTTATATGGTGTCAGATATGTTGTTACGGATCACACAGGTTACGAGAGGAAACCCGCTGTCACCCTTTCATGGGCTACTCTTTCCAATTAGCAGCAAGGGATCTTTTATTTGCGCTTCCCGCAAGCAGGATAGCACAAACCATGGCCTTTGTTGAAACTACCAGCCTGTAGACTGATGGCCTAACCACGAGGCCACCAAGACCGGTTTTATACACAGAAGTTTGTAATAAAACATGTAGCATGTTTGATTGCAGACCCATTAAGAAATGTTTGGGTTTTTTTATTTCATGATTCACTACCAGTTGTCGTGCAGTCTTTCAGTTTATATAATGTAGCTTCAAATACTTTAAATTAACAGTTTTAGCTAGGCATTCAATATTCAAATACATTAATAAAATCATTTTAGTATAGAATTTGTCCTACTACCGGTAAACTTAAGAAAAGTTGAATATACTGTCAAAATATTATTTTTCTTTGAGTAACAAAAACAATTTATATTTTTATAGTCTTTAAATACCTATTTAAACAAAATGTCTTGTAGGTGCAGAGTACCTGCAATGAAAAAAAGTAGAAGAAAGAAATGCTTTATTTAACAATGCACTCAACACATTTTATTTATGTTTATATGGTGTCACACATATGGTTAAGGACCACACAGATAGTGAAAGGAAACGCACTGTCGCCACTTCATGGGCTACTCTTTCCGATTAGCAGCAAGGGATCTTTTATTTGTGCTTTCTAACTACAGTGAAACCCCTCTAAACCAGACACCCTTGGGGGCCAAGACAAATGTCTGGTTTTATCAGGTATTCAATTTGGAGAGGTTAAGTTCTGTCCTGCTTTTTAGAACGAAAAATGTCCGGTTTTGAGGGAATTCAAGTTTACAGAAGGTCTTGACAAGTTTCACTGTATATAAAGGATCCTAGTATAGGATTTTGTTCAAAGTATTTTAAAATTAATCCATTTTGATAGTTTATTGCCAGTATTAGACTTTTCATGTAATATCAGTTCATCACGAAATGCAAATATAATACAATTTTTATTATGTTAATCCTGAGTATACATCTAGCAGTATATGGATGTTTTTATCTGTGTGTCTTCAGGCATTCAAAAACTAAATAAATTATCACTTTAACCTTTTACAGTTTATGATTTAGTTTATGATTTTTAGATTTTAACCAAAATATCAAAACAGTTTACAAAGAGTAAATAAATATTTTGCTGTGTGTAAAGTATTTTTCTGGCATTCCACTGTTCACAATAAATGTGTATGTGACTATAAACCTTTGTTAACAGACTTAAACTATCAAGATGTTTATAAGATACCACGAGCAGTGACCATTTGAAATGAGGCATCCCTTTGTTCTCTATGTAACAATCTTTCCTCAAAACCACCACGTCAATAAACAGATTTTTATCAGCAATCATAAAAATTTTCCAAGCACTTTAATGTTGTGAACTTTCTCCTTTGCCTGCAGCCTGTGTTAGAAGGAGCCCTAGAGGAAAAGGAGATCTTCAAAGTAGGACTGTCCACCCCAGGCCGGGAGGACACCATCATGGCTGATCGTGATCATCAAAGACAGAATCAGCTCGCTTCCTTCAGGCTGCACCAGGCATTGCAGCATATAAACTCTCACCGGATATCTCCACTACAAACGCAGCAGGTGTTGGCTGCGGAAGGAAAGGTGAGAGACCCATTGGTTTTTAATATTTTATTGATGGTTGTAAAGTGTCGATGTTTGTATGTGTATAATGTGTGGTGCTGGACAAGTTGTTAGGTTGTTAATGGCTTTGCATGCTCTAAGTGATTACTGATTATTGGATTTTTGGTGGGTGTTTTTTTTTACAGTGGAACAATGTGAGATGAAATGGGATTAAAACATTTAGTAGGTTAGAATTGTTATAGATGGTGAATTGTTTTGTCCAGTAGAATCTAAATTCAACATTAAGATGGAATTGGTTATGGATGGTGAATTATTTTGTACAGTGGAATTTGTTGTCCATTTAAATTCAGCATTAAGACCCAATTGTTATTGATCTTGGTGGTATCATGGTTAATTCACCAGGCTTAAAGTTGGTAGCTGATGAGATTGCATTCCAATACTTGCTCCAAACCCTGACGCCATATAACCGTAAATAAAATGTGTTGAGTGCGTCGTTAAATAAAACATTTCCTTCCTTTCCTGCTCCAAACCACAGGGAATTTTTATGATTCAGTGGGGAGTTCTAAGACACTAAACGTACAGGTACTTAACCCATGTTATGGACATTAATCCCATACAGACAGCAGAAGTGTATGCCCAGGACAGCATACTTGAATCTGCAGTGGATAATAGCATGAAAAATCTACTTGTACATGTTGTAAAGGAAACATTTTGTGGTTTTTTTCCGCTATAATTAGTTGTTTCTTTCTTTTTCAAAATACATCGGTTATAATTTTAAAACAATTGAACATCTGTTAATATTGGTGGAGTGGTCAGGACAAAACCTTTTTAAGGACATTCTAAACAATTTAAGCAATGCAGTTTTTTCAAAAATTATATTCAAACATATTTAAAAAATAATTATTCCCTGTGTCTGAATGTGCAAAACCAGATTCAAATGTGTGTATTTTTTATATTATTAATTGATTTATTTTTTTAATTTTTATGTTACTACAGTCAATTCTTGAAATAATTTTCTAAATGAATAGTATCATTAGCATTGACGTTTTAATAATGAAACATCTGCTAATTAGTAGTTTCTAATCATTAAAGGAGGGGACAATCAAGGCATTTGACCTGGTATGCATATTCAACAATATATAATGCACAAGTGTTGAAATAACTATTATGGATTGTACATATCAGCCATCCTACTTTATTACTGTAACTAATTCTGTAAAATGCTTGATTAAGTAGACTCTCCATCTAAAATCACAAAACGTACCAATTACATAGTCCCAAAGAAAAGAAAATTATCACTTGGGTATCATTATTGATGCAAATTGAAATATATTTTGTTAAATAGTTTATTATACTATCAAGTCATGTATGTTGTTTTACAAGTCAGGTTGATGAAAGCGAAGTGCCTTGTCGTAAATTAGAGCATTTGTTTACACTATGCATAATAAAGATGTTGGACGGAGCTGACATCACTTCGCCCCAAGCTATACCACCAGGTGTCACAAAAATGAAACAAAATGGCTGCCCCCAATTAGCTGGAATAATCATATTTTTTATTAATTCTAAAATTACATGTTTTTCATTTGTTAAAGTATCAGTATGTGTTGGTTGTCCGAGTATGCATCTTTCCAACACACAAGGCTCTTGCTAGAGTTTACTCTACCTTTAATTAAACAGTTGCTAACTAGTAGTTTCTAATCATTTAACAGTTGTGAACCATATATTATGCCATTGTTAATTACAAATGCCAGCAAATTACTTCTTTTTTTTTCATGCATTATTATAGTAACTCACAAAAAATATACAGATACTACTTAGAATACAATAACATGGTTATAACTGCAGCCACAATTAATCAAAACCATGTATGTAAATTCATAATGTGAAAAGTTTTTATATTGAAAAAAACCTTTGTTTATTAATTATTTAAAAACATTTGACTTTGGTACATTTTTAATGTATTATTAGTTTGGATGTTTTTTGTTTTGTTTTTTAGTCATCAATGTTGGTGTTAAAATTCATGTTGAATTATCTACTGCAGCTATTTTAAAGGGGCGATTTGTAGCCTGGTAGTAAAGCGCTTGGTTGATTTTGGATTGATCCCCATCAGTGAGCCCATTAGGCTGTTTCCCATTTCAGCCAGTACACCATGACTGATATAATAAAGGACATGATATGTGCTGTCCTGTCTGTGGGATTGTGGATATAAAAGATCCCTTGCTACTAATGAAAAATGTAGCAGGTTTCCTCTCTAAGACTATATGTCAAAATTACCAAATGTTTAATATCCACTAGCCAATGATTACTAAATCAATGTGCTCTAGTGATGTCATTAAACAAAAACAAATAAATACTACTTCAAGGAAACAATTGAACTGGGTTTGCCAGTGTTGCTAAATGTTAACCTATCACTATGTCGGGAACGAAAGTCACAGTCAGTTGTTTATTGAGTATTGGGGGAAACGACCTTCAGTCTCGGTTGTGTGTTACACATCAATGTATAGCATGTAATATTTACTGCACGTAACAACACCCAAACACATTGTCAACAATGTACGACAAATCACTACTGTACTCTACTTCTTTCTGGGTTTTAAAACCCAGTGTTATACAAAATAGTATTAGAAGATTTCTGTATCATATTTTCAAATGAAGCTAGGGCAGTAATTCAGTATAATACATTTTTTATACCACATATTCTAAACTTTGTTGCCAACTCATCAAAAATACATTTCATTGTGTCTCATTCTCTTTCTTTCTCTCTGTCTGTTTTTTCTCTTTTGTTCTTTCTTTCTCACTCTCTTCATTCGTCCATCTCTCTCTCTCTCTCCTCCGTGGGACAAAACATGCTGGTTTCCTAGAATATTGAAATTACGTAGAATGTTAAATCTGACTGTTTTCAAACTTGAAACTGAAATCAATCTTTGTTTACACAGATGTTTCGATTAGACAGTTTACAGACACAATGCAATAATAATAGTATGTGCATTGTCAATTAATTATGAGATTACAGCAATGATTGTATTGACATTGAAAGTTTGATTCCCCATTAATGGTGTTTTATGGCTGGGAAAGTGTCTTCACTGTGTGATTTACCGAAGCTTGTGTTTGCCAAGGTCACTGATAAGCACAGTTGGTGGTATAAACTGTAATCTGGCTATTACACGCTGAATTAGATCCAAGATTTAGGTGGCTACCTTATCTTTTTTATTACCTGTTGTTCTTTTTTGAGATTACACACCTCAGTGCAGGCTGGGATTCATACACTGTGTTGTTAGAGTGGGTGGGATGTAGCTTAAGGGTAGAGAAGGTGCTATATTCTGTCATAGTTTCCCCCATTCCAACCTGTACCCCATGAGGTATATCAAATATCACTTTGTACACCAAGTATTAAAATAATCATATCTTTGATAGCAAATAACTGTAGTTTAAAGTTTGTTGAAATACCATAAAACCAAGCATTCCTTTCCTTGGCTGAGTTTGTAAGACCTGAATATGATGTTATTAATTGATCCCCTATCTATCATTAAGGGGAGCCATTTAAGATACATGTATTACCATATTGATACTATATAAATTCACATGCTAAAGAGAGCTCAAATTTACACCTTGAACTAGTCTTAAGGGAGTACTAGTGAGTGATAATGATAGCTACTGTTAAACAGTGAGGTCTGTTATGTGGATAGTTGCTGGAACTTTGAGGATGATTTGTACCGTATGCCACTTGTATCTTCAGTCCATCCATCCATCCATACGTCTATGCTTGCAGCTATCCTGTTACTAAAATTAGTTAAAACAAGCTGAATATTTAATACATTTTTTAATATTAGATTTGATAAGTTAAGGTTGGATGGCTGTTTTTATAAGTCCATCCACTCATCTATCTGTTCTTGCATCTGTACTGTTAAGAGGGTGGGATGTAGCCCAGTAGTAAAGCATTCGCTTGATGTGTGGTTGGTCTAGGATCGATCCCGATCAGTGAACCCATTGGACTATTTCTCCACAATTGGTGTAACAAAGGCCATTGTGTACTATCCTGTTTGTGGGATGGTGCATATTTAAAAGATCCTTTGCTGCTAATCAAAAAGAGTAGCCCACGAAGTGGCAACAGCAGATTTTCTCTCTCAATATCTGTGTGGTCCTTAGCCATATGTCTGACGCCATATGACCATAAATAAAATGTGTTGAGTGCGTCATTAAATAAAACATTTCTTCCCTGTCCTGTGAAGATGAGGTTAAACTTTGATTAACACATTGAGATCCAAGGCTGAATTCACCAAACTCTCTTGCAATTTTGTGATCTTGTAGTGCAATGCAAAAAAGAAAGAAAGAAGGAAATGATTTATTTAACAACACACTCAACACATTTTATTTACGATTATATGGCATCAGACATATGGTTAAGTATTGTACCACACAGATTTTGAGATGAAAGCCGCTGTCGCCACTTCATGGGTTATTCTTTTCGATTAGCAGCAAGGGATATTTTATTTGTGCTTCCTACAGACAGGATAGCACAAACCATAGCCTTTGTTGAACCAGTTATGGATCACTGGTCAGTGCATGTGGTTTACACCTACCCATTGAGCCTTGCAGAGCACTCATTCAGGGTTTGGAGTTGGTATCTGAATTAAAAATCCCATGCCTCAACTGGGATCCGAACCCAGTACCTACCAGCCTGTAGACCGATGGCCTAACAACGAGGCCACCGAGGCCGGTCTGCAATGCAAAACGACTTGAAATGACGATATTTTAATTAGGTCTTTGTGTATTATTAATGCATGGTGGCCTGAGTTTTGTGCACACCTATGTATCTGTCTGTACTTATACATGTTGTGTTAATACATAGAATTCTGTGAGACCTGTTTGGTTAATACATAGTGGCCAGTACATTGTGTACACCTATTCATCTGTCTATAATTATGGTATATATGTTCTGTTAATACACGGTTATCTTCACATTTCATTATAACTCAATATGAGGCTTAGTATAAGTTCAATTAACTGGTTGTTCTTTTAAAAAAAATAACAAATGACATTATCAGCAGATCTTGATTTATGTGAACCGATTAGACCAACATTGTCAACTTTGTCAGGTCTTTGTTACCAGTACTCTTTATTTTCTGTCCTACCTGAAACCTACTTGCAGTATCTGCAATGGATGAGACATAGGAACACACTGGGTTTATTATACCCATAGCCCCCTGATGACTATCGCCATACTCGCTTCAGATGTTAGACTGACGAAGAATACACAAATTGTTCAGAGGGCCAGCCATTAGTGACATTTGAGAGTCACATCGTGTGATTGTGTGTGACCTCGGAGGTACTTGAAGTATCAACTTCAGTGCCCTGGATTTCACGCTTTGTGAAGTCTTGACATATTAATTTAAAGTCATTAGGGTGTTCTTTATTGCATGGTAGATAGGACTCTGTTAGGTTGTGTCGGGGTCTTACTGGTCTGAAAGGTGATATGTTCTGTTTCAACAGTGTGTCAATTATTTGCATGCAAGCATTTTGTCTTTTGAGACTCCACACCACCACTTGTCATGTTGGTACATGTTGTAGCAGCTTGAGAGAGTCCGGTTTAGGAAATAGATAAAAAAATACTGAAATGCAGTACTTTAGATTCCACTAATTTGGACACAATGTTTTTGGTGTGTCTGTTCACAAAGGTCTTTTTATTGCAGTAATGTTGATAATAGCTGGTAAAGAGTTGTACATGTAGAGAAATGTATTTCAAGTTATTTTAATCTAATTACAGCTTAATATTCCATTGATTTTGAGGTGAAATGTTTGTACTTAATTTGGGTTTGCTTATTTTGGACACACTTTTCAATGCCTCAGCTTTTGTACTATCTAAAGCCCTGAAAATGCCTTTTTAAATGGTTCTTTGATGACTACAAGTTGCTGTAGTATTTAAGTAACCCATTGGTTCAAAGTTTCCCATCATTTTTAGTACCACACAATAACTGTGCCATTTATATAACAGTAAAAGTGAGGTGGTGCCTTGACAACCAATATGCCACATGATCATATCAGTGCAGACATTTGTGTATTAGTGTTTGAAGTACCCAACTGTGTATAGTTCACTGTACACATGTAGCTGATGGTAGCCTAGTGATGGAATCAATAACAAATAAAATAAAATAGCTTATTTTATTTAGTCACTGCAGGTATTCAGCATATACATGAATGGATGCATACATGTACATTTGAAATTATTTAGTTTTTAAATGTGTTACTGTTCAACAATATAGAAAAATTGCACAGAAAAGCAAGCCAAGCAAACATTAAAATTCTGTATGTTCTGTACAGTTTTGTTGTACATACCACGCCATCTAATATTAAAACATCTGTACCACTTTCATTTTGGTCTGTATGTTTCACACAGTTTTACACAATTCATTAATATTAAGATGTCATATAATATTAAAACATCCATACCTTTTCCCCAGTTATTTATATGGTTACACATTTTTACATCATTTCCTTCAAGGGAAGTACATGTAATGTCATCTGATATCAAACCATCTACTCTGTAGGCAGCACATTGATCTCTGTATTAACAAAAGATATTCTCTGTGATACAAAGACACCCCGCTGTGATGTCATCATACCCATACGGAACTGATTATGCTGAAAGATGGCTGACATGCGGTACATCTGCGGAATGTGTGCTAATTCTGTGATGTAGACATGCCATGCTGGGATCCCATTACACCAGTAGCCATGTTATCCCCTTCATCAACTGTCAACACCATCTAATATAGAGACAGCATAGCAAACCAACTCTCTCATCCCAGAATCAATCAGCTAGGTCTGCTGGAAACTCTGATAAAAGTTCCCTTCCATTTCAAAGTTTGTTGTACCAAGAAGTGCATGTGGAGAAATTCATTGTTTATGGGAAAATCATATAGAGTTGTGTCCTCATTATAGTGTTTCAGACCAGGGTTTTATCACTGATGTTTGTAGACTACGATAATCAGTATCATTTCACCAAAGGACATGTTGCTTTTCATTCTCAATTTTGTAATGTAGGCAATTATTATTTAAAATTATTATGTAAACATATATTTAGAAAATGAACCATGATATTTCAAAATTGAACATAGATATATTAATTTGAATAAACACAAGAATATGTATAGTATTACTGTTTGAAATTATAACATAGCTTAATTAGATGTTTTGGAAATGAAACTGGAAATTCTCCCTTTTTTTGGTAAAACAAAGCTAAACTTTCCAAAGACAAAGTCAAGGATGTCAAGTCAAATTTTAGAAATAAAAACCCTGCAGGCATGAGGAAGTAAGTGAATGTGGGGATGGTTGTGCTGGATGATAGGGACAATGCTGATAGCCTAGGAATATTAAAATCAAAGAGATTATAAAAGGGGCATTTTCCATCAGATAATTTTGAAAAATAACGGTAAATGTCCTGAAATGAAATTTTCTAATTTGTGAAAAATGCTTATAGATATATGTATATTCTATCTGTGGATGGTGCGTATAAAAGACCCCTTGCTACTAATGGAAAATGTAGAGGGTTTCTTCTCTAAAACTATATGTCAAAATTATCAAATGTTGGACATCCAATAGCCGATGATTAATAAATCAGTAAGCTCTAGTGATGTCGATAAACAAATAAACTTTTTCTTATAAATATGTGTATTATCACTGTCATCGTATCATCAACTAAAATTTAGAATTACCAAATGATTGTCTGGCTGATGATGAATAAATGTGCTCTAGTGGTGGTGTTAAACAAACCAAACTTTAACTCTACTGCTGGGTGTGCTAATAAGACAAATGTATTCAGTGTCTGTTTCCAGTTGGAGACCTTAAGCAGATTACCAGAAACAATCCGTAATGATTGCGTGTCATTTAAGGTTAATTGTCTGCCTATTTCAGCCAGTCTTAAGTTGATTACAGCTGTTGATTGAAATGGCCTCATGGAGGAATTTAATTACTGTGTTTGTTGACATGAACCAAATCTGATACTCTCTTATACAAACCTCTTGACAGACAAGTTATTTTTTAGATATATAGAACCTCATCTGTAATAAATAACATGTTATTTTGGGTGCCAGGTGATTACTTAATATGCAGATTGTGGAGACCATGTGGGTTTAGGCTTAGGGATGTTCATCTAATTGCAGGTTAGTCAGATATATGTGTCAGCAAATGTTTTGTTTTTAATTTATCAAATACAGTCTTACATACAGACTAGAAAGCTGAGATTAAAGTGATGTTACCAATTAAATTGTTCATGTTGAATTACTAACAATTGATATAATGAAAATTTGATGGTAGATATTTTAGACAGATTGCAGATTAGAGTTTCTTTAAGAATATTCATGGTTTTTCAGTTAATTTACAGTGACAAACCTTTGTTTTTAAACACTAAGCCATATTCACTAATAGAGCCATTTTTATAACTGAAATCATAAATTACTTTTATTTTAATGTTTATAGTATTCATTTCCATTCATCTGAAGTGTTTTTGGTTATCCTGGTGTTTTTAATATCACAAAATATATTTTTCATATTTTTAAAAAACAAATGCATCTGAGAAGTAATGGTTATGGAGTTGAGATTTAGTCTAATTTTACGGGTATTTCATTGTTTTAACATCACAGACACTTTGTTTCACTGTTTATGCAAATTGTTACAGTCTTGTAAATTAACTAAACTCAGTGTCCATTTTTACAGATTGAATCTGAGGTCAGTGACTTTAATATTATGGTTGTAAAATAATGTATTGTGCAAACAAATATTTTACATAATAAGTAAATATAGAATGTTGCATTTAGTGTACACACAAATTATTTGAAGATATTTTGTCTTTATGAATTAATAAAATATTATTATCTTCTGCATCAGAGGATTTATTTTTCTGGTGAGTTCCAGTACATGGTTAGTATAGATTTTTATTGCTGACTTCTCTTTTGATCATTATCATTGTCTTGTTTGTTTTGTTTTGTGTTGTAACAAAGTGGCTTACCTGCAATATTCGTATATTAACTATACATACCACTACATACATATGTACACAGTTACTGGTATGTCACAATTCGCTGTTTTACTTTAAGAAATGTGTCTGCTTAAGATTTCTTAAAAAGAGCTATATGAGTTTTAATATTTGTTTAATAACACCACTAGAGCACATTGATTTATTAATTATCAGCTATTGGATGTCAAGCATTTGATAATTTTGACATATACCAGTAGTCTTAGAGTGAAAACTCGCTACATTTTTAATAGCAAGGGATCTTTTATAAGTACCATCCTACAGACAAGATAACACATACCACAGCTTTTGATATACCAGTCATGATGCACTGGCTGGAACAAAAAAAATAGACCAACAGGTCCATTGATGGGGATTGATCCTAGACTGACTGCACATCAGGCAAATGCTTTACTACTGGGCTATGTCCTTCTCCTAAGAGCAGTATGAATGGTTTTGTATTTGCTTTATTCATGAACATGGCGAGATCTAGCTCAGTCACCTGAGGATTAAACCATTTCTCTGATTAGTTTTTTCTGTGGTATGTGCTGTCCTGTCTGGAAAAGTGCATATTAAAAGTCCCTTGTTGCTAATGAAAAAATGTAGCCGGTTTCTTCTAAGACTACAAGTAAAACATCAAATGTTTTATATCCAGTATTCAGTGATTAATAAATCAGCATGCTCTAGTGGTGTCATTAAAGAAAATAAAACTTTTTGTTCATAATCTTTCCTTGTCAAACTTTTTATTTAAGTGCACAGTTTTGTTCTCTACATTTAAAACTTGAAACACTGCATCTCTTATTCTGCACATTTAATTTTGCTTATATTACTCTGTCTTCAGGCCATAATAAAACAAATACTAAGAATAAAGATCAGCCACCATTTTTGT
>JAECMU010039177.1:4320-14648 GCA_016106625.1 Dracogyra subfuscus
TGACAAATATTTTACTTTTAAAAGATTATGTTTGTCTTAATAGTTGTAATGTATTTACTGTATCTCTAAGATGTATCTCTAAGATGTATTTCTTTGTTTTCAAGTCTTGGTATAAAATGATTCCTACCTATTAAGATTTGATGAACAACCTGCTGATATTAACTGTTATGCATCCAGTTGCTAGCATGTGTATTAGTATGAATGTTGTATACTGGTACTTCTGCTTGAACTTTTCATGCTGTGTTAAATTTCAGATGATCTCACAAAACTACTGAGAGAAATTATGCAAGAAGCCAGAAACCTGACCAATGCTGAGAGGTATGTAAATAGCCGGCAAGTGCTCATAGCAGTTTCAGCATCTATTAATGACTCTTCCTTTAACAGAGTTGTCAAGTGCTGCCTGCACTGTTTTCATTACATTCAGAATGACTTTCATTTCCTCAGTTTAAGGTCAAGGACCTTGAAAGGTTGTCGGTGTTATTGGCCAGTTAACATAATGCAGCAATTCATTACTGATTACATTTTGGAGTACAGATACTCAACAAGCATGTGATTTTTGGTTATTTTAATTTGACCACTTACATTCACTGTTGCCTTGAGTGTACACTTCAGCTACCCGTGTCCAAGATGAAGGTTAGTGGTTAGAATTACGGTATTGGTTGTATGTGTAGAGATTTGGAGTCTCAACAAGCATCAGTCGTACAGAAACATGGATTGAAATATTCTGCATAAAGCAGCAATCTATCAAGTTTAATTTCTTATTACAGATGTTATGTGTTTTTGATTGTTTTATTTCTTTTTACAGGTGTTCTGTCTTTCTGATTGATGATGAAACAGATGAATTGGTCTCCAAGGTTTTTGATGGAATTAGTGCTAATGACAGCGAGGTATTGGTTACTTCTTTTATATATGTACTCAACTAAATATTACTTGATACGATTAATATTGGCTAATAGCCTTGAATATGTTTGTTTATACATTATTTAGTGGTGAAACACAAGTTGTTTATGAATTTTAATATTGGATCCAAATACTATAATTATTTCCTTTTTGAAAACATCGGACAATAAAAACTATGCTCAAAATTGAGTTAAATTGTAGATTTAATAAATTCTACATACAATTCAATGACTTATGTAATTTTGAATCAGTGTCTGCACTTAACTTTTTTTTTGAGTTGCCATCCGGGCAAGTGGTGACAGAACTTTCACTTGCCCGGATCTATTTTCACTACCATAATAATATTTTCAAAAAAACAAACAATATTGCAACAGATTATAAAGCCCCAGTCCCATATAGGTGCCGGATCAACACGGATCACATCCGGCATGATCCGGCGTGTAAACCGTGTAGCCGCTGTGTAGCTCCGTGGCGATCCCTCTTGGTCCTGGAACGTCCGGGAATGTCCTTGAGGCTCCAGGAGGCCATCACGGCAGTTTTGGGAAGTTCAAAGCTGCCGTGTTCTTTCGAGACGGTCCGGGGAGACGGCAACATCCGTGTTGGTCTGTGTCGCTGCCGTGTTGGTCCGTGTCGCTGCCGTGTAGGTCCGGGATGGTCCGTGTAGACGCCGTGTTTATCCGGGGCTGTCCGTGTCTCTGCCGTGTTGGTCCGTCGCTTTGCCGTGACTGTCCGGGACGGTCCTTGGTCATCCGTGTGGGCGCCGTATTGTGTGCGTGTTGCTGCCATGTTTGTATGGGTTTGTCCGTGTAGCTGTAGTGTTGCCACCAGCGTGATGGTCGTTGGACGACCGTCGATGCTAAAAAAAAACCAAAAGAAAGAGCACGGATCGTCTCGGATCTTGATCCGGCGGGATCCGGCATTCTCTGGGACTGCTGTGTCCATCCATGCTTATATGGGACTGGGGCTTAAGAGAAAATACTATGGGTTTTTATTTGCCCGTTGTTGTTTTCAGTCGCCAGGGTCGATCGGGTGACTATTAAGTTCGAACCTGATTCATGATCAAATATGGGATTTACATTAGCTTAACAATTATAGCACCAACACAAAAATATGTTTAGAAAATAAAAATAAGTTCATTTTAATTGTATTTTGTGTTGCAGTAGTTTTCATTTTACGTGAACTGATCAGGCATATAACATACTCATTTGTAGCTGATAACTCACTTTACTGAAAATAATGTCATATATGTACATGTAGCTACTGCTAAGGTTTAGTTGATAGATATTTTGTTTTCATTTTAGGTTCAGCAAGAAATTCGAATGCCAAAGATGCAAGGAATAGCTGGACATGTAGCAACAACAGGTAAGGTGATGATAATATTAAGTAATAGTTTAAATTACTGAAAACTATGTAGTAAAACTGATGAAGCAAAGCATTGTGATATTATCATACTTTTAATATGTTATAGCATAACATTGTAATAGAGAACTGAGTCTAATTAGAACCTTTTAAGTCACATGCCATGATAATTGAAATATTTATTTTTAATGATATTCATGTATTTGTGTATTTTTGTTGTTGTTTATCAGTGTTTATGTTGTGTTATTTATTTAAGGAAACCTACTAAACATCACAGATGCCTACTCACATCCTTTGTTCTACAGAGGTATTGACGACAGCACTGGATTCCGAACTAGGTAACATTGCATTCCTATCTTTGTGACGTCACTTCTGTTACATAGTCATACAATTTCCTGTTCTTGAATGTGCTATATCAAATTGCTGGATTGATTGATTAATATTATATTAATATTGCAGATACTGTTACTGTATTTATGTACTTTATACCCATATTTTACATAAGGTGTATATGATTATGGTGTTGTATATTTTATTTTCATGTGCATACATGTCATTTTTATTTGTATTGTTTCAGAAACATTTTAACATTTCCAATCAAGAATGAAGAAGGTATGTTATTTTGTTTCTTTAAATACTAATTGTTGCTGAAGGACACTATTTTCTCTCAGAGTTAATATGTAACAATAATTGCCAATCTAATACATGAATAATATCATGCAAATATTCTTAGAATGTTACAAGCTCACATTAATATTGGATCTGGGTGATTTGATTCAGCCAGATCTGATATGAAAAGCATACTGCACCAGTCCAGTATATTTTAACTGTTTCTATCAATCAGTCCTATAATGGTGAAGCCAAAAAACGTCTCCAATCAATACTGAGACCACGTCATGTTATTTTTAAAAAATTGTAAGTGTTGTTTTGCAGATGTAGTGTTGGGAGTGGCCCAGCTGTGCAACAAGAAGACTGGACCATACTTCACGGTGTTTGATGAGGACATTGCATCAGCTTTTGCAGTTTATTGCTGTATAAGTATCAGTCATGTAAGCATGTTTGATGTGTTAACAGTGTTCCAATTCAACACAGGTCTTTGTTATCACATACTTCTGTGCACGGTCCAGTTATTTAATAATAGATTCAAAATGAGATGACTTTGTGTATAAATTATGTTAGATATTGCAAATTTAAAGAATTATAAATTATGTCATGTAGCTGAGCATTTGAGAAGATTACTTCAAATATTTTAAAATGTTTTGTATGAAAATATATTGATAAAACATATGTTTTACAGTAAGTTTGAACATTTATAAAAACAGAAAAGATGGTTGAACATTTTAAAAAAATAAACATTAAAACCAACAATAAAAAACCCCTTAATATCCATTTAAAAACCAAATGATCGTTTGAACATTTTAAAAACAGAACGGATGGCTTATTCATTAGTTCTGTTATGTATATTACATGTAATGACAACACATATACAAATGTAGTACATACAATGACAACAGAAATGATGACTTAATTTTTTTTTTTTAAATTGATATGATAACTTTGTTTCATTCATATTACATGTAATGACGACACAGCATTTTATCTAGCTTGTTTGACATTTCAGTCCCTGATGTACAAGAAGGTTTTAGATGCACAGTACCGAAACCATCTTGCAAACGAGTTGATGATGTATCACATGAAGGTACCGCCCTAGCGACGTAGTAGGCCCTTGTTGTTTATGTTGTCTGCCAACAGAGCTGTCGTAGGCAGTGTAGCACACACACCACTGGGAATGCGTAGTTGTCTTCTGTTGCTTGTGTATCTTTTTTTCTTTCAATTGTTTTGTATTTTCAGTGTCTCATGTACCAGAAACTTCAGGACTCACAGCACCGTAGTAATCTTTCTAATGAACTTATGATTTATCATATGCAGGTTAGTTTAGACATTTTCAGTTTTTTTGCTTCTGCTTTCACTACAGGTTTTTATGTTTTGCATGGCTGCACACTAACTTTGGTTGGGAGGTAATTTGCATTTCATTTCTTCTTGGTATTGGCCCTAGGTCACGATTACTGGGTTAAGTGTTTTAGAAAAAAAAAGAAAAAAAAGAGAAATATTTTGATTACTTAAAAAGTCCAGTTTAATTAAGTGACCACTTAAGTGAGTGTTAGCAATAGAACATAATTTTAAAACAGTAAAGTCATGTTAATTATTTAGATAAATGAATGTTTATTCGGTGTAACTGAAAGATACTTTTTCCCCTGTAATCAAGAACTTGTCTGAAAAATAGACTTTACACTGCAGCAGCAAAGAAGAATGAAGGAAGGTCAAATTACCTTATGACCAGAACAGGATGCCCATGGGTCTTTAGTAGATTTTAGCTATTTGATTGGGTTTTCGGATATTCAGACCATCCATGGGTCTGGAAGTTGTGGGGTGGGGTAGGGATGGGAATCTGGGTTGGAGATCAGAATAAATATTAATGAAAAGACGAAATGATCCAAATGTTCTTCTTTTTTTCTTGTCCAATAAATGATCTAGGGCCTTTTACCAAACAAGTATTATTTCTACCACAGTACATTTTCTCTGGCTTGTTTTCTCAGAATTGAGGTTACCGTAAATTTTAGAAAATTTGAAGGTTTATTTTGATTCAGTATTTTGATTTGGAATATAAATGAACAGCTAGAGTATAGCTCTACATGTTAAAGTATTTACTCGTTAGCACAGTTAAGATGGTTAATTGGAATAGAGCTGATTAGACTGTGGTAACAGATTTTACTTGAGCTAAGTTTCAAAAACAGCATTTAACTTTGTATTCACATTGTGTAGTCCACAATTAGCTAAAATGTACAGGGTGAAATGGGTGTTTTATTTGAGGTTGTATGTATTTTGTAAGGTCTCGTACAAATAAACCAGATGACATGAGAAAGGTGAGTGTTTTTTCTTGTCTCCTTCAGAATGGTTAATATGGGGTTGGTCAAAACCAAGTCACTTGGGACTTACAACATCACAAGCTGCTTTATATGCTTGCATTTTCACTCCTGGTCTTTACTAACATTTCATACAGATTGATAGGGGACAATATTTCAAACTTTTTAGTATTTCAAAATGTGTAATGGTTTACCACACAACCGAATGGCTATTCGTTGCACAGACCAGTGGTTTGCCTGAAATGTTTAGCCTTGTATTGCTATATTATAGCTTTATTCTTAACGAAGAGGTCAGTCGATTGATTTGTCTGTTAGTTCTCATCAGGAATGTTGTAAACATTTATTTCCTACCAAACTTGGTGTAAAAAATTATCTGTCTTGGTTTGTTATTTGTCCGTATATCTCTGTTGAGACTTTAGATTTGTTGGACATCATGGCCTCATACACATCGATATTTGCCAGCCAGACAAGTCTCATTAAAACTTAGTTTTTTTAGACTTTTTAAATGTTAATCCTTGTTTCATGAAAGTATTAATCTTAAATAACATTTTTGAAACACTATCACAATAACATTTATATACATGCGTATTGAGTTAGCACACTTTTTATATTTTATGTATTTAAAATAATAATCCATCTTATTTATTATTAATAAAAGTTGATGAGTTTTATTAGTCATTTGTGCTCATTCAGTCAAGAAACCTAAAACAGAAATTGAATTTCGATCTCACAGTATCTACCTATCCTCCCCAGCATTGCCATCAGTATTACTGGTCTGCCTTGCATTGCATGTACTAGCAGCTTAATATAAAGACTGGAAAAGAATTCTTTCCTTTAATAATATACCCATGGTTACTGTTCCATACTTTAAAATAGTCATCTGAAAGCATTCATTGACTGTTTATTCTTTAGCAAACCTATTCAAAAATGGTGGCAGTAACAAAACAATAAATACATGTATCTGTGTATAATTAATTGAAAGGTGTTGAAGCTTAAAATAATTTTGGTCACCCTGTGCTGATGTTGCACATCTTATATCACCATATAATATGCTTTCAAAGAGACATTAATTATAACTTAAAAGTATTTGTAATATTTTTAAAACAATAAAAGTATTTCCTTATTTATTGATGTTTAAAGAAAATTAATCTGATGTGCAAAGCACCTCCTGACATGGTCTACATATTTTTATTGCATCATCAACTAAAGTAAACAATCTGTAGGTAGAAGTTCGTAAACATCATATAACTAAAAATAAAGAACATTTGTGTACCAACTAGTGTACAGGGTATTTTAATCAATTTGAGTGTGTTTGGATTTTGTGGACTTTCCCTGTTCACTTTGGAGACTGTTTGAATACTGTAGATTTCTATTTTTGTTGTTTCACTTGAAGAGTATTGGAATACTGTGGACTTTCCCTGTTTACTTTAAAGAATGTTTGGATACTCTGAACTTTCCTAGTCCACTTTGGTATGGTGACTTTCAGGAGTGTTAATAATTGATAACGTGGAGAGTATTTGTCTTCTATGGTTTTTACCTGGCCACAGTGTTTGATTTTAGATTCTGGCAGTGGTTCTATGTTAGGAATTGCTAGTAGATACCTGCTGGTACCCATGTTACTGTCAGTAAGTAGTGCACAGAGCAAACCAGATTCTGGTGAGTATAATAGATATAGTTGTGTTAAAATTTCAAATGCAAAAAATACAACAACTCATATTACTACTCTTCACACCATGTTGACAAAGGAACTTAGTATTTTTGACCGCGAAAATATTTTTCTTATGTGCACTGATCTCTAACACCTATAGAATTTCTTTTCTGGTATGTGTCCTGCTTGCTTGACTCGTTTGTCATTCCCTTTTTTGTGTGCATGTTAATTTAAGCAAAATAATAAACAAGTTTCTTTTTCTGTTTTCAGCTCACTTTAACCAAAGAGTGGGATTTGAAGTACATGCAAATCATTCATAGGAATAACTTTACTATTTATTTTATGTGATTAGATTTTTTTCTAAACTAATCCTGTTTATTTGCATAGAAAACCTGGTGTAAGTAACCCGTTTTTATTTTATTTGGGTAATTTGGTGTTGTAAAGAGGGCTTCAATGATTTTTAGTATTCAGTCAACCATTGCGTTTTTACTTGAATTGGATTTGTATATCCATATAAAAAATGTCTTGTTACTCTTTACATTAGGCAAATCGTTCCTTAGTGATGCACGTTTAGTGCCATATATTCCTGTGCACGGCAACAAAAATGGAGAAATGCTTGCCTTTATACTGCTTTTGGGTGTGGTTGAAAACGTATATTTCAAAGTTGAAACTCATAAGTACAACTTGTTTGCCTTCAAGTGCACTTGTAAAGAAGTTGGTTCCAGTTCTGGTTTCAGTTCCGGTTCCATTTCTGTCAAAATAGTCAACAATAATGTAGATCACTGACAAATGGAGCTGTGTTTGCTAATAATACATCAAATAAATATTTTTAAAAAGTAAAGATTTGTTTTTTAAAAACAACTTGTCAATATTATGTTAAAATATAGTCAGGCACCGTTTTAGCAACAATCAATGGTCTTTCATGGAACCTTAGGCAGAATTTAGCTCAGTCGGTTGAGTGCTCGCTTGAGGTGCTTGCATTGCAGGATTGAACCGCCTCTATGGATCTACATGTATTCAACTGATTGGTATTATATTTTCTTGTTCCAACCAGTGCACCACAACTGGTCAAAGGCTGTGGTATGTGCTTTCCTGTCTGAGAAAGTGTCCTTTGATAACTATGTGTCCGAATTACCAAATATTTGCTATCCAGTAGCTGATAATTAATTAATCAGTGTGCTCTTGTGATGTCGTTAAATAAAACCACTTTACTTTTTGCTTAAACCTTCTTAAGGTGTATGTTTAATTTTCATCATCATTACATAATTCAGAGAAACATTTCATTGCAATTTTTTCATAAATTCAAAGATTATGGTTGCTTGGGTAGTTATTTTTTCTTCCTCATTTACAACTCAAAAATATGACCTCTAGAATATTTTGGATGCTATTTTTAAGTCAAAACTTGGTAGAAACAGTAGTTATGAGCACACTGAAATTGAGGGTTATACATGTACCTTAAAGGTTTGATAGACAGCGAAAGTTAGGTATAACCAGTGTTGTACTGTGACAACTGGCATATATTGCTGACACATTTGGTAATGTATGATATTTTTTATAAGTTCCAGAATTGTGCTATAAACACTGGTTTTATTTGTGTTTGATGTTTTAATTGTCCACGTAACAGTAATCTGATAACTTGAAGAATTGTTTTGTAGGTCTCCCATTCTGAAGTGGAAATGTATTGTAAAGTAGACATACCATCAGTGTTTGACTTCAGCCCAGACTTTGACAAGTTCTCCTATGCTCCAAGATCTCTATCTGAAAGGGACTCTTTAATGGTAACACCTCATTTGTTTCTTTTTTCTTTTTCTGACTAGACATTTAAATCTGACAACTTCTGTCTAGATGCAATGTCTGTTGTCTGTCCATCTCTTGACATGTTATGTTGATTATAATGGAAACAGATTTCATTTGATGGATTTCTTAAAGAAATTGTAAAGTTGTTTATGGCATAGATTCATAATTTAATATGCCACTAGCTTGTCATATCTTTGTATTTTAACTGTATAAAAACTGTTCTTGGTTTTTTATAATTTTTATTACATAACAAGTTTAACAAGTATTTACTGTAACAGTTTTGTTTTGATGTTTCTAGGCATGCATGGCCATGTTTGACGAACTTGGATTCACATCAAGATACAGGATCAGAAAAGACACACTAACAAGGTACTAGATTTGTATTTGTGATAAAATTGGTTTGTAACAAATAATATTCAAAGGAAGCTACTTTCTTCCATTAGCAGCAAGGGATCTTTTATATACACTTTATTATCTTTTAAAGGCTTTTGTGGGAGATAATGCTGGCACCGTAAGTTGTAAAATTTGCTGCGATATTCTCTTGATTGGTAAAATTTTAATCACAAGACAATATTTTGTTATGCCACTGTGTTTGTTTCAGTTATTAACGAGTCTTACTACCTTTGCCAAATATAGTGACCCCCACATTACTGACATTGTTTACAACTGTTGCAAATGAAAAGAATGATAATAGATGATAAAAAGAATACCCCAGTCGTGTCTTGTAATATCATAATTTATCAGCACTCATTGATAAAAAGTATAAAAATCCTCGGCAAGCCTCGGACTTCATACTTTTATCAACTTGTGCTGATCAATTACAATATCACATGACACTCGGGGAGTATCCTCTATTTATCATAAACAGGATATCGCATACCATGGCCTTTAATATTTCAATTGTCGGGTTCTGGTTAGGATAGAGGGAAACCACCCCCAGTAGATCCACTGAAGGGGTTCAATCCCATGACACAAGCACCTAATGCAGCATTCATCATAATGCACACAATAACCACAGTATTTAGTAATTAATCTATACAAATTTTATATATTGGTATTATGTTACAAATATGTAGAATTTGTTCTATATTTGTATATTAGTTTTATGTTACAAATGTTTTAACATTCGATCTGTATTTGTGTATTGGTTTTCTGCTATAATTGTTTAAAATTCTATTTATATTTGTATATTGATTTTATGTTACATATCAAGATGACGACTACAAATAAATAGTATACTTAATGAAAATGTGCTTGTCATGATGATGTTTTTAATAACTCAGATTCTGCCTGATGGTGAAGAAAGGTTACAGGAATCCACCTTACCACAACTGGATGCATGCTTATGCAGTTACACACTTCTGCTACCTCTTAATCCAGAACATCAAACTGGAAAGGCATTTGGAGTAAGTAGGATTTGGTTGCTGGTTAATGATATCGTATATTGCCGTGTATTAGCCGACTTTTGAAGACTAGAAACACTTTCCAAAAGAAGGGGGTCGGCTTATACACGGAGGCAACAAATTAGCGCATAAATTTCCGATCGAAAATACTCGCGACATGACTTATAAATTTTGATCAGACCCGGACTTATAAATTTTGATCAGACCCGTATACTGTATAGCCTTTCACAGAATATGTATCAATAATATGTCCACAGTATAAATAAAACACCCCATCATGCAATATTATGCAGTTTT
>JAECMU010039187.1:0-12224 GCA_016106625.1 Dracogyra subfuscus
CTGATACAATATGGTCGTGTTGGTTAATCCAGCGGAACGCTGATACAATATGGTCGTGTTGGTAATCCAGCGGAACGCTGATACAATATGGTTGTGTTGATTAATACAGTGGAACGACTAATAACATACTATCGGGTTGGTTATGGCAGCGTAACAACTGATAAACTATTGTCATGTTGGTTATGCCAGCAGAACGACATGTTATTTTTAAGGTGTGCCATTCTAGTGAAACAGTTGTCTATGCTTATTTTCTGTTTCAGGTCACTATGCCTCCAAGAAGATCTCAGAGGGCAGCAGCTAGGAAAAATAAATACATCAGTACATGGCCTAGGCAGAGTTCCGATGGGACGGAAAACGCCCATCACTCTAC
Source organism: Dracogyra subfuscus (assembly GCA_016106625.1). Taxonomy (NCBI): domain Eukaryota; kingdom Metazoa; phylum Mollusca; class Gastropoda; order Neomphalida; family Peltospiridae; genus Dracogyra; species Dracogyra subfuscus. The sequence goes on from JAECMU010039187.1 coordinate 371, forward strand.
CAGTTCGCCCAATGCCTACTCTACCAGATCGCCCAATGCCTCTACCGAAGCCATCAAGACAGCAGCCACATGCTGCTACATCAGGTTTGGTGGAAGGTATAGCCCGAGAAGAGGCATCACTGCCTGGAGGAATGGGGATTGGTACAGCGGACCTAGCGGCAGAAATATTGTGACAGATGAGATCACAGGGTCTGGTGATGGTAGCCTCCCAAAGCACAGACACAACATCGACTACATCTGCCAGTGTTGGTGCTCAGCTCGCAGTGAACCTGACTGGATTGGTTGGTAGGGATAAAATCACTCTGATGCCAAATATAGCTATGCAACCAAACATTCAAGCGCCTGTGGCAAATGTCTTGTCACAGTTTACAGGTGATGTGAATATTTGTAGCAGCATATCCAGACCTGTCGACATACATTTAGATTCAAAACTAAAAGCCAAAATGTTTAGCAGTGAATATGTAGAGTTCAGCTCACTTCTTTCAAATAATTCATCAGCGGAAGAATGCAATCTACTATAAGTTGACGGATCAACTGTATCGTTGATACCCAAACGTAGAATCCAACAAATTAAAACTATGGATCTGTGGACGGATGTATTCCATATTTTTGTGTCTGTATATGTACAGGCCCATCCCCATGAAACCCAGAATTTGATGAAGTACGCTCATACAATCCAATCCTTGTACAAACAGTTTGGATTTGCTGCTGCTATGTCTTATGACACCTCTTTTCGCCAATGGCGCCAACAACAGCCATACTTGCGTTGGGAAGTAGTCAATGCTGAGCTGTTCTTACAGGCCTCTGCAATAGGTTTAAGAAACACACATTTTGGGCAGGGCCATTCCCAGGGTCCCTTTCGAGTTAGCAGGCCAGCAAATGGAAACAGAAACCGATGCTGGTCATTTTCAAAAAGTGGCACATGTCCCAGGGGTACAAAATGCAGATTCCAATACACATGCTCCATCTGTAGTGAAAACCATTTTTTCAGACACTGTCCCAGCAAAACTATGTCACCCCAAGCAGGAAGACAAACACAGGACACAAACCATGTTTCCCATCGGCCAACAGGTACAAACCCTACCTTTGGTAATAACCGTGGATATACCCATAATTCCAACCCCTGTCGATGTTAAGACTTTTGGGTATGAGAAAGATAAACGTTTACTGCTTTATAAAGGGTTCACCGAAGGTTTTCAATTGTCATATGAAAGGAGTCGCCATTTTAGAGATGCCAACAATTTAAAATCGGCTATAGATCTCCCTCACATTTTGTCTGACAAAATTACAAAGGAAGTTGAATTAGGTCGGATTCAAGGACCATTTCGGTTCCCCCCCCCCCCTTTTTAAACTTCAGGTTTCTCCCTTAGGACTCGTGCCTAAAAAAGAACCCAATGAATATAGATTAATTCATCATTTATCCTTCCCAGAGGGCCAGTCTATTAATGATGGTATCTCCCCGGAACACACGTGTGTACAATATCAGAACATAGATGATGCTATTCATCTGATTCATTCTTTTGGTGCTGGTGCTTTGTTAGCCAAAACTGATATTGAATAAGCCTTTCGGATAATGCCTATACATCCCACTGATTACGAACTACTGGGTATGAAGGTTAATGGGCTATACTACTTTGATAAGGAGCCGAGATGGAATGTGATCAAACTAGGAAGTAAAAGGACTTTTGGATGAAAATAAGGAGCCGAGACGGAATATGGTCAAACTAGGCCATAAAGGGATTTTATGGATGAAAATAAGGAGCCGAGACGGAATATGGTCAAACTAGGCCATAAAGGGATTTTGTGGATGAAAATAAGGAGCCGAGACGGAATATGGTCAAACTAGGACGTAAAGGTAGCCGCCCTAAAACAAACTGGTTAGAACCATATACCACTGAAGCCATTCACCCTAAGGGCACTGTGACCCTTTCAAAGGATAGGAAACATCTCAAAAAGCAGGATCAATATGTGCCAGTTAAAGCCATATAAGAAAAAGACTGAGCAGGTTTGTTTTAATTAACCTTCACATTCTTATTGCATTACAGAGTGGTAGTTTGTTTTGTTGATTGCATTAGTGTGCTTTATTTGGTTTATAGCTGCACATAATGCAAGTAGTATTCATTAATTTGGACTATTAAACAATAATGAAAATAAGGAGCTGAGGCAGAATATGATTAAACTAGGACATAAAAACACAATTAAACACATAGTTTTTAATTACATTTATGTAGTGGATTATTGGTTTTTAAAGAATGGTAAGGTAGGGTAAATAATAGGGTGGTTTCAACCAGCTGTAATAGAAAGCTCAGGCAAATTTCTGGGGGTTCAGTCTTTTAGGGCTTGATGCTGCTATAGGGCGGAAGGATACATAAGCAGAAGTTAGACAAAGGGTCACGTGACGCGAGTTGTCCAACACTGATTTTTTTTTCAAAGAACGAGGTGAGAATATTTTTTTTTTCATTTTTAAATGAGTTAGAGCCATCGTTGGTAGAGAAAATAACCTTAAAATGGCAGTTAAGGTATCGATCCTAGGACATAGCTACATACGTAGGTTAGGGGAAGTAGTTAATTGGAGAAATTCCGACTGGCGCAATTTGAAATTGAAGGAATCTGAAGCTACGGTCAGATTTGTTGGGAAAGGCGGCGACCATGTTGGTGACCTATTTAGAGGTCAGTTTGCCGAACACTTACAAAATTTCAAACCAAGTGTAGTCATCCTACAAATTGGGGGCAATGATTTAGATAGGATAGGATCGGTACCTAATGCAATTGCCAAACACATTATTGCGACAGCAGAATGGCTAGTCGCTGGGTGCCTGGTAGATCAGTTGTGCTTAATGCAGTTATTGCCTAGACAAAAAATGCGCAATTTGCCTACATCTGGTGTACAATGAGAGGGTTATAGAAGTTAATCGGTCGTTGAAATCGGGGATCGAGGGACAGGACAGCATTTCTTACCATAAACATAGAGGACTTAAAGGAAGCTTGGTCAATGTTTTTTGTGGGGACGGAGTGCATCTGAATGCATGTTACGGGATCCCAAAATATTTGAGGAGTGTGAGAGGAGCAGTGATCAAATCATACCGTAAGGCTAAGAAGAAACAGGCATAGTGTCTATGAATAGTTTTCGTGGTATATGAATATGTCTACAGGGGTTAGAGAGTGGTATACATTTAGGTTAGTCATGAACTTGTTGTAAATATTTTACTTAACCACAAGCTATTGGTATTGCATGCGGGCGGGGCTAGTTTCAGCAAAAGTGATCACAGGTGAGCTAAACAAAGGTAAACTACAGGGGCATGACAGTAATTTATCGGTTGGATCACATGAGCTATTAGGAGCTACAAGCATTTCCAAGAGTTGATTTGTATCGCATGCAGGCTGTGATAAATCACATAATTGTGATTTCAGCAAAAATTATATAAGTTGCAAATTAACAGTAATTTGTCAGTTGAGTAAAATGTAGGCTATTATCAGCTACATGGGTAATTTCCAGTTTATTTGTGTAACAGGCATGCTGGGACATACCACAGAGTATAAATTATGCTAAGTAGTTCTTGGCAAAGGTGGGCGTTGTCTGTTAACACAGGCAATTACACATATAACGTTTGCAAGTAATGATTAGTAATTTTCTTTTATTTGAGCAAAATGCCACGAACTAGACGAACTAGAACGACACACCTTGATAAGACCAAGAGGACGCAGAGGTGTACGAGACTCGGGTGATACCACTGTGGAACAGGCTATGCCAATACAGGCGGCACAAGAATCGGCGCCAACAAATAAAGCAGTGGATACTGGAGTGTCGGCAATTGCGGTCGAGGTGGTGCGTTTAATGAAGGCAGAGGGCCTGGTCATTAACAAAACCATGGCCACTGGGACGCAACCATCGGCAACAATTGCAAGACCCACAACCACCGAGGCTACGAGGCCTGAAGTCACCGAAGCAACTCCCAGTCAGGAGGTTGAACTTCAGGAACTGCCATTCTTGATGGATGAAGCAGTAGAGCAGCTGACAGGTAATGCAGCACTGGGTACCTCATTAACTTCGTATGCAAGTAGCAACAGCATCTCCTGCCCTCTTGACATAAATGTAGAGGTCAGAATTAAACAAAAAAATTGGGCAGACCAGTATGTGGAATTTGGGACATTGTTGTACAATAGGAGTAGAAAACAATTTGACTTGGCCTTTCAGTTGAATACCTTGGCATTAATCCCTAAGGCAAAACCAGTTTTTATCCGTACAATGGAGCTTTGGAATTCGGCCTTCCAAATTTTTGTCACGGTGGCAGTTAAGGCTAAGCCAGAGATGGCAGTGCCGCTCATGAAGTATGCGAACATCATACAACGCATTGCCAAGAAGGCGGGAGATTATGCTGCGATAACCTACGACGAAGATTTTAGGAAATGGAGAGAATCGTTTCCTGAAAAGCTACCTTTTGATCAACTGAATAGCGAGCTCTTTTTAGAAGTCATGTCATCGGGTAACAATTGGATACACAAAAACAAGACTTCAAACATGCAAGCAGGGCAAAACCCCCATTCCCAAAATCAGCAAAAAATCTGCTTTGCTTTTCAAAAGAGTGGGGTATGTCAGAGAACCAACTGTTGGTTCAAACATACGTGTCGAACCTGCGGGGGCCCTCATTCCTTTCGGGCATGCACAAAATCGGACACAAACACACCGGTCAGACATGCCCCCAACAATAACAATGCATCTACCAGTCGCAAATCAGCCAATCAACAGCATATCTCCAGTTAAGATTAACGTGTTAAGCCAATTTTTGGAGGGATTTGATGAAAGGTTGTTAGAATATAGGACATAAAGGGATTTTGTGGATGACAATAAGTAGCCGAGATGGAATATGGTCAAACTAGGCCATAAAGGGATTTTGTGGATGAAAATAAGGAGCCGAGACAGAATATGGTCAAACTAGGACGTAAAGGTAGCCACCCTGCAACAAACTGGTTAGAACCATATACCACTGAAACCATTCACCCAAAGGGCACTGTGACCCTTTCAAAGGATAGGAAACATCTCAAAAAGCAGGATCAATATGTGCCAATTAAAGCCATATAAGAAAAGACAGCAGCTTTGTTTTAATTAACCTTCACATTCTTACTGCATTACCGAGTGGTAGATTGTTTTGTTGATTGCATTAGTGTGCTTTATTTGGTTTATAGCTGCACATAATGCAACTAGTATTAATTAATTTGGACTATTAAACAATAATGAAAATGAGGAAACGAGGCGGAATATGATCAAACTAGGACATAAAAGGACTTTGTGGATGAAAATAAGGAGCCAAGATGGAATATGGTCAAACTAGAACGTAAATAAAATTTATTGCAGATAAATAAATTTACGTTGAACTATTTCAATTTAATATTCATGGTTCTACACCGAGGCTAAATGCTAATGTTAAGTTGAAATTCAGAATCGAATTCCTTATTACTAATGTTACACCGAAGTGCAGAATCAATCTCACTCTTATTATTTCTAGAATAATTGACCAATCCGATCACTTCAGATCACCAAGACGTTTCTGCTTATAGTGACACAGGTAATCGAAATATTGCAAATTTTGATCACATGCAGGAAATATATTTCGCGTTTTGTCACCTATTGTAAATAATATATTTTACTAGTATGTCACATATTTTATTTGATCAACCATTTTAATGAAACAGTCGGGACTTGTGCAGAATTATGGTCTCGATAATGTTTTGAGTCGTAGCTGGTTCCTCATGGATTAGCATGTAGGTAAATTTAGCATCATGGCTGGCTCTACTCTGTCAGTTGCAATTTTAGGACCTTCGTTCATTCGTCATTTACGCGACTTTCCCGACAATGATGAGGACTCTAATTTAAAACTTGACAGGAACCAGTTCCGAGTTTGTTTTAGGGTGCAAGGAGGTTTGAAACTTGACCAGCTTCACCATAGTCACGATTTGTTGACATTTTCGCCAATGTTTCCCCATATAATTTTTCTACAGATTGGGGGGGAAACGATTTGATGCTTACTCATGTAACACCACAACATCTGGCAAAAAATATCATTGCATTTGCAGAAGAGCTCAGTACTAGAAGTGGGCATCGTACAATGGTAATTATTGGCCAGTTGCTGTGGAGAGCTCCAGGTAGTGGAAACAAATATCCTGTTGCATGATGTTACCAAAAGCATGCACAATGTGTTATTCTGGCACCATCGTGGATTCTGAAAGGATAACCTGTCCTTCCTATCAACAGATGGAGTTCATCTTGATAAATGCGTTATGAAAAAATACTTACAACGTATTAAAAGTGCTATTCTGCAAGCCCAAAAATTAATGAAGTTTTAGTAAGTGTTATCATGGGCTTACATAGTTCAGTCTACATTATTCCTTCATGTGGAAAAGCTGACTTGATCTCGGTTGATTTAATTATATCAACATCTATAGATATAGAGGTTATTACCAGAGTGTTTTTCGGTATCGTCAGTATCATATATTAGGAATAAAAATTGTATTATGCGAGCATAATACATTATTTTTATTCCTAATATATGATAATGACGATACCGAAATACACGAGGGTAATAATGTCTTTATCATATAATCTCAAGCTTTATATAACATGTTTTTGTAAACTGTACAGGCAACTTTAATTCCAGTCAGCCATTACTAGATATTCAAATGACGTAAGAATATGTGGCGCGTTGTATTTTTGAATGGAAATGACGTCAAACTCGAATGACGTCATTTTGGATGTCCATACATCAAAACAAATTAGGGCCTAACATTTTATGTTTTCTGAACGCTGGACAGCTTTCAGTATCAAATTGCCATTGAAATGTTTTTATTTAAGGAATATGAATGCATACGTCAATTATGAAGTGTCACCAAAGTACGTTTGCTTAAATGTCAATAAACCTAGTGCCATAACCTCGATTAATTTACATCTAATTTGCAAAGTTATCAAATTCTTAAAGTATGTGATCAAGCAAAATATCACATACTTTGATTGCACTGAAAATGTAAGATATTATATGATAAATGTATTTATTATTAGTGCACGTGGTGTAGTTTAGTATGCATATATTACATACATTTGAAGAGGTTTAATAATACATTGTAACTTGTTTATTTATGTGATCACACAGGTGGCCCTCTTGGGTAACATAATGATCAGGTGCATGTACCATGGTTTGTTGGGTTGCAGGAATTCAGTATAATTCACAACCTTGCAGCTTCTTAGTACTACTTGACAAGCCAGCATTTAGTATCATGTTTCAACATGGTTTGCATTGAGTAGGTACATACAAGTTGTCTGCTGTGTATTCAGTATAGTACACAATTTTGTGGCTTCTTAGTATTGCTTAACAAGCCGGCATTCAGTATAATGCAGGGTTTTATTTCTGAAATTTGACTTGACTCCTATGGCTTTCAACTTGGGAATTTTTGCGTCGTTTTACAAAATAATTGGGAATTTTGTGTTCCCTTTCAAATTCGTGTTGAAAGCCACAAAAATATTGATTGTTGTTGATTCTTATCGAAAGCGATCAATGATTTAATAAAAAGCAATAGAAAAGAGCTTCAAGAATATTAAAAGGAAACAAATACAAATTGGGAAGTTTTAGCATTCATATTGGGATTTTTCTAAACTCCAAATTGAGAAAAAAAACCGACATAGCCTTGGGGAATGGTGCCAATATTCGGAGTCTAGCAACATAGGTGATAAAACCCTGATAATGCTCCAATATTGTTTGCTTTAGGTACATACATAAAGTTGTCTGCGGTGTATTCAGTATAATACACAATCTTGTGGCTTCTTAATTGGTAGTATTTACCAAGCCTGCATTCAGTATAATGCTCTAATATGGTCAGCAGTAAGTACTTACATTTTTTCCTGCTGAGTATTCACTGTAATGCACAATCTAAGGCTTCTTAATATTACTAGACAAGCCAACATTCAGTATAATACTCTAAGATGGGTTGTCTGCTGTGTATTCAGTATAATACACAAATATTGGGGCTTCTTCAGATTATAACAAGCCAGCATTTGGTATAATTCATCATTTCATATGGATTGCTTTGTGTACCTAATACATGTATAGAGTTGTCTGCTTTGTCATACCTTACTTTACTTTACTTTTTTGTTTAACGTGCACATTCAGAGCAAGCTGTTATAGCAAACGCCTGTCTTGGGGACACACCTCAGCTATCTGAGCTGTCTGTCCAGGACAGAATAGAAATTAGTGGTTAGTTGTTATTGTTAGTGAAAGAGAAAAGAGGGTGTAGCAGCCATACACCTATGCAATGAGTCCTTAAAAACTCGCTCTGGGTGGGAGCCAGTACCGGGCGGCGAACCCAGTACCTACCAGCCTGTTGTCCGGCGACTTAGCCGCTAGGCCACCGAGGCCGGTTTTGTCATACTTTGTCATCCAGCTTATATGTACCGTTCAATCTGATCTTTCGCTGGTTGGTTGTTTTGTATTACAGATACAAAACCACTCATGGCTCCAAGGAAGAGAAAGCCACAGTCGAAGAGGGATGGACGTGTGTCCCAGTGTCTTTAAGAAGGCCAAGAACAGCAGTTTGTGTAACAGTCTTGCACCACAGGCGACAGCATCTATATCGCAGGTGACAACATCAACATTGCAGGTGACAGCATCAACATCCCAGTCGACAGCTCCACCCACTGGTGAGATAGACTATGACAAATTGGCAGATGCCCTTCTGAGAAGGGTGACACCAGGAGGCCAACATCAGCACATTTCATCAGAGGAGGAGCCATCTCAAGTGCTGGATGTGACAATTGAACAGAACATACCTGGCACTTCTCCAGTTATGACACTTATAGAACAGTTGTTTTGTCAGGAGACAGCGGCATGTCTTTTCCGACTCAGACCAGTAAGGAGCTCGATCTTTCTGCAGGTATTCCGTTCGGGTCATCGGTTCCTGACCGGATTAAAAAGAAAATTTGGAGCGAGGAATTTATAGACATGAGGGTGTTGGGGCAAAATTATTGTGATGACCATGTTTCTTTTCAGGTGACAAGTGGACTTATCCAGTTGCAACATGGCAATACCATAGCCTTAGCCACGTTGAAGAGACAGAGTTCCCTGGTCAGGATTGAAGAAAGAATACTGATGTGATTTTAAAAATTGTTTTCATTTGGATTGTTTTGGATTCACTCGTGCATAAATTACGAAGATATTTGAGGAAAACCGAGAGATACCGAAGATGCCCGAACCGTACATTGACGAGGATATCCGGGATCGATGTGTCTGACTTCTGCCCGTGCTGCACGGTTTGTCCCCCTTGCCGCCGCAGTGGAGCAGAGTGCGTGACACCATTTTGGATTGTGTACCGGAAAGTGTTATAGAGTCAATCAGTCAAATGAAGGACTACTGTGATTGGATAGTGGAGTTCATAGATCGTAAAGCAAAAGACAGATTTACTAATGTTGCTAAAAAAGGACTTGAGATTGGGCCTAGTAGGCTACATTGTTTTGAAGTTGTGACGCGGAGATAAAAATGGTTGAAGGTCGTGTTCACTGGTTACCAACATGGATTGAAGAGGATTTCTTAGAGGATTTCTTTGGAGAAAATGACCGTGGAGAGTTGATCTCCATTTCTTTTTTAAAAATCGGGAACATTAAAACTAATATCAGAAATGTCAAAATCTTGTGTTCGGATGAGGAATATAAAAATATTCCGCATAACAGAAAACCGGCATGCTTCTCTTGCCAACAAGAAGGACACGAAAAACGAAAGTGCCCAAGACTGCAAAATAAAGAAATAAACAAAGAAGTAAATAAAGAGACTTTGAAAAAAAAACAACCCCAAACAAACAAACATGGTCAAACCTCTAAGCAGCCACTGTCTATTGAACAGTGGACAACCTGCTTCAACACCTTCATGGTCATTTATATTGAGAAATACCCCTCTGAAGCTGAGAACCTTCTCAAATATACTGACACTATCCGAGAACTACAAAGTAGTCATGGGGATCTCAGTATGATGAGAGGTTCTGTCAGCTTCGCACATGTCACCGGCCACCTTGGCAAAAACCCATAGATGAGCTATATACAAAGGCTGCCAATTTACGGGGAAATAAAATGCCACAGGTAGTGCAAAGGTAGTACGATGGGAACAATACCCAACAGCGGCCCTTTCGAAACAAAGTCTGTTTCGCATTCAATAGAGGTGAGGCCTGTACCACAAACCCCTGTCGTTTCAGACATAGTTGTCAGGCCTGCGGAGCTGCCTCCCACCCTAAAACAAAATGTTTTAAATTGCTGTGTCAGGGGACAAACACCCATACCAGGAAACCTAATTCTTCCAACCCCAGTGCATCCTGAGGCTTTAAATCAAGATGCCAATCAACAACCCATTTTTAAAGTCAGTAGCTGCCATTAGTCCAGATGCCAGAGACCATTCTCTAACTCTTAAATACTTGCACCAAAATGTTCTCAATCATGAAAAAACTGAAATGTATGACCTGGAAATCAGAAAATTCCTAACTGATGATTCGTTACCTCCTTTGAAGGAAGAACAGAGAATTGATCACTGGTGGGGTGAAGTTTATGCTACAAAGAAATACCCATGCTTGTCAAAAATGGTATTAGCTTTACTCTCCATTTTCATGGCCCACAGGTGGAATCTGCATTATGAATGATGTTATTGACTCAAAATCGGGCAAACTAAAAATTGAAACTTACAATTCAATTCAACATGTCAAATATGCTCTAATGGCATCGGGAAAACATAGTGTGGAGTACTTTCAAAAAGCCGATTTTTTGCATGAAAGAGTGGATTCAGAATTGTGCAAAAACATGAATTCTGCATACAAGCAGTACAAAGAAGAGCTAGAATTGAAGAAACATCTACAAAATAAAAAGAAGTTGAGTTTAGGTGTCCAAAGCAAATCCTGTCTGACCAAGCGAAAAGCAAAAGAACTATTCAATAAGGCAGCAAAAAAGGCTCGACTTTCACATCAGAAAACTGTTTAAACATTACTCATCACAAATTACTTAAAGTTGGTATATATGACTGTTTTTGTGGCTTTTAAATAACAATTCTTGCAAAAACTACCTTTGTCTTATATGCTGTGCATGCCAGCATTATGACTGGTTGGTTATACTGGATCTGTACTTTCAAATTTTAACTGGAATATTGGAGGACTACATGTACCTGTAAAAATTACTCATGGCCATCATCACACATTTCGCTTGAATATGGAGGAGCAAGTATAATGTGGAGGCGACTACATATCAGTAATGTAAGTATCATTAATATTAATCAAAAAATAAAAATGGCTATTATATGATCTAGAATCCTTTTATTTTCCAAATCTGCATAACCAATGTGCTCAGAAGTACTCAGTGCATAGTAATTTTTAATAACCCAAGGCCACCGAACCTCTCAGCCTGCACTAACATCGCTATGTTCGGGTAAAATCAGGGTTTTTTTTGTATGGTGCACAATCATGTCTGAATCCAGATACCAACTCCAAATCCTGAGTGAGTGCTCCGCAAGGCTCAATGGGTAGGTGTAAACCACTTGCACAGACCAGTGATCCACAACTGGTTCAACAAAGGCCATAGTTTGTGCTATCCTGCCTGTAGGAAGCACAAATAAAAGATCCCTTGCTGTTAATCGGAAAGAGTTGCCCATTAAGTGGCGACAGCGGGTTTCCTCTCAAAATCTGTGTGGTCCTTAACCATATAACCGTAACTAAAATGTGTTGAGTGCGTCGATAAATAAAACACTTCTTTCTTTCTTTCCTAGTATTCCTTACCAAGCTGGCATTCAGTATAATGCTTTCACATGGCTTGTGTAAGTCAGTACAGAAAGTTGTTTGTGTGTAT
>JAECMU010039193.1:1502-12865 GCA_016106625.1 Dracogyra subfuscus
GATGCTTTATACCTACGGCACCGGCCTCGGTGGCGTCGTGGTTAGGCCATTGGTCAACAGGCTGGTAGGTACTGGGTTCGGATCCCAGTCGAGGCATGAGATTTTTAATCCAAATACCGACTCCAAACCCTGAGTGAGTGTTCCGCAAGGCTGAATGGGTAGGTGTAAAGCACTTGCACCGACCAGTGATCCATAACTGGTTCAACAAAGGCTATGGTTCGTGCTATCCTACCTGTGGGAAGCGCAAATAAAAGATCCCTTGCTGTTAATCGACATAAGTGTAGCCCATGAAGTGGCGGTAGCGGGTTTCCTCTACAAATCTGTGTGATCCTTAACCATATGTATGACGCCATATAACCGTAAATAAAATGTGTTGAGTGCGTCGTTAAATAACACATTTCTTGTTTCTTGCTATACCTACAGCAGTTTACCGTCGGTGTTGTTGTTAAGTTCGAGTCCTGTGTAGTGGTCTAACAGCTCCCTACTAAGTGGTTTCAGTTCACTTTGGGTAGGTGTCAGTATTGAAGTGCAAACCCATTAAGAACCTACCAGGTAATAGGTAGATTCCCAATAGCTACTGTTAGTAGAAACATTTTATACCAACACTACAGTACAATTGCTTTTTAACGACACCACTAGAGAACATTATAGTCTGTCAATATGGATGTCAAACATTTGATAATTTTTTACTCGAAGTATTTAAAAAAAAGAAAAAGAAAAAAAAAGGATACCCCGTTAGGCCTACTATTTTTCCTGTTAAACCGGCCTCGGTGGCGCAGTGGTTAAGCCATCGGACTACAGTTTATATGAATTGGAGAGAGAGAGAGGGAGAGAGAGAGAGAGAGAGAGAGAGAGAGAGAGAGAGAGAGAGAGAGAGAGAGAGAGAGAGAGAGAGAGAATGGATCCACTGTGGTTCAATCTTACATGCATGCAGCTCAGGCGAGCGCTCTACCCACTGTGTTAGATTCCGCCGCTGGACAGAAAAACATTGCATAGACCTGATAAGTGGATTCGATCCTTTGGCTCTGAGACATAAAGTGAGCACTCTACCCACAGAGCTGTATCCCAGGCTGTTCAGCAATAACCAAATAAATAAAATTCTCTATACGACAAATAATTAATTATTATACAGCAAACCCCTCTAAATCGGATATCCACCTAGTTCAGAGGTGAGGAGGATGCTCCATGAATACACGTAAAATAAAATCATATAATATTAAAAGATCTACACCACAATTTTTCCTTTTTAAATAACGGGGGGTGGGGAGGGGGAGAAACTGTTTATTGTTATGCCGGAAACTGCCGACCCATGATCGGAATCGAATTAAAAAAGAAAAAAATTAAGCGAAGCGTAACAAACCGAATACAACAATAACCTAGAAACAATCTATTATTTGTACCTCGTTCACTAGAGTTCGTCAAAATATTTCATGTTACTTACAATTAAAAATTGTTTCTTAGCCGAAAAATAATTAAGCTGCCAAATTTTATTCTTATATTATATATTTGTAACTCATAAAGCATAGTGTATGTATTTTTTATTTAAAAGAGGTAACAAATTGCATGCTTGTCGGGCTAGTGAACTGAGGTAGTAGTTGGGAACGAAACACGTGAAGTTGTCTGTCTTTATGCTGGTTGTTGCTGTTGAAGAATGCCTGCTGCCTCTACAAAAACCGACACTAAAGCCTCTACGGAGGTGACAAGTGCAATCCAACAAGCTATTGCTGTTGTGGACAAAAAAGTCCGCAATCTCGAGAAACGAAAGGTAAGAAATACTCTTTATAACAACGTAGATTACATTGGAAGTTCAAAGCCAACTTAAACTGTTAACAACATCATCGCATTCACAATCGGAACGTTTGATTCCAAGTTATTTTTATGTGAAGTCGATGATTAAACTGTAGACTGTAGATCGGTTTGTCACGGTAATGTCTTTTAATAAACCAGGATTTCAAATTTTTGGGTAGATTAATGTTTCTCGTACAGTTGATCGTCATTTTGGTAAATTGTGTCAACAACTTCAACGACTATTTCCGCATTAACTTGATTAAGCAAAATGAAAATCATTATGCTATCCAAAGTTGAAATGTTACTTATAATTCAATATCTAAATACTAATAAAATTCCTTTTAATATTTGTCCTGTTTAAATATATTTAATTCCTGAAATTTATACTAACACATTATTATTATCATTTTGATGTTTGATAATTCATTATTATTATAATGGAAATTTGTTGAATTTCAGACACTTTTTGGCTTCCATTGAATTTGTTACTAACAGATAATTCAAGATCAAAACTATTATTATAAACCAGTATTTTGCTGATAATAAAGGATGAGATCTCTTTCAAGATTAACTGACAGCTATAATTAAAAAAAATGTTTTTAGCCAAGGCAGAGAAAAAGTTATGGGGTAAATTTCGATTAATTATTTCAAATAGGTTGAGGGATTTTTAATTTTAAATTGTTGTTCTAAAAAAAACTTTTATATGGCATAATTTTAATAAATTTTTTCCACTTATTATATTCCTGATTTGACAAAGAACAAAACCACCGAAACCTTAAAACTATTATATCCGATATAAGCTATATCGGTTAACATTATTACTAATGGGAATTAATTAATGTTATAGTACCTATTGGCCAATTTGACCAGTTCCTTTGGCCGTTTTGACTTCCATGTTCAGGGTCGTTTCATCATGGAGCTGTTTTGACTGCATACCCACAATCAGCCATTGAGTAGTAGTGAATTCCCTAGAAATTTGGCAAGGCATGGTATATGGTATGCCAAACACTTGGGGCATTTTCACAATTTTTGGAGCACTTGTTTTTCATTAAAAATACACCAAAATTAATTGAAATAAACATTAATGTGATTTATGTGCTTGCTTTAATAAATGAATGGCAAAAGATATAAAAGGCATATTTTATTAATTAATAATAACTTTTGGGTGTTTTAGAAGGGCAATTTTAGAATTAATTAGTGAAAAAGGCTTGTTTAATCTCTTGCTGATTAAGGCGAGATAGTGCTAGAACACTGGATGAGGTGAAATGCGGACATACAGTCTTCGCCATGAAAGGCGAGCGATCGCTCGCGCTCGCCTCCCCTCCGCACACGCCTCAAATGTTTAAGACGAGCAGCGTATCGATCGCCTTAAATTTTAGCTATGAAATTTTTTAAAATTAAATTGAAGTAATTACTCACCTGAACTACGTATGAAAATCAGACTGTGATCAAAGGTCTCAGAAATGTACGTGCAATAGCGATCGATAACTTAATGTTATATAGTAATACATGGCACATTTGTACAAACATATTTAATAAGGAGAGCGATTGCTCGCCTGGCTCAATTAAGGTGAGTGATCTACAGCTCGTCTTGATTTTACTCATGGCGAAGACTGGACATATGTCTGATAAAATGTGAACATAGTCAATAGATAAAATTTTCTTTTAATCCACATCATTTTAAACATTTATTTTGTTACAGAATTATAATAATTAGAGTAAAACTAATTATATGCAGTTAGGTTAAAATTATTTTTCAATCCCATTTTTTGGTCTTTTGGGCCGTTCAAAACAGATTGTTCCAAATGTAGCTATACAACTGAAATTAAATAAAATTAGTTTATTATAATAAAATAAAATAATATTTAGAATAGGTTGTCCTTGTAATGTATTTTGGTAGATGTATCCAGTGAACTATTTTTGAAGAAATAAATTGTATCATGTGATGTGGAATACCATTTTTCTGTTTGTTTTTGTTTTTAAAGTGACTCTGGGATAAAAAATAAATAAAGCCATAGATTTTTATTAACTACATGTCTGCATTTTTGTGATATTTTATTGTCAATTGTTTTATTTAGTTCACCTAAAAATAGTTTCTGATGGGTTTTCATAATCACAAGGCACGGAACCAAAACAGTGATTAAAAAAAACTTAATATCCACAAATAAAAATTCACTAGCCCTACTTTATTTTAAGTTGCTTATCGAAATTATGTCGTTTACCAACTGACATCATTTGGCAGTCACCTGATCCAAATAATAGTGAATGAACATTGCATTCTAACGCGACATAGTATCAATGAAGTTTACACCAACAATCCTACATGCGTATTTAAAACAAAACAAATTCAAACATTTACTGTTAAATTATGCTTATAATGATAAATTTAATTATAAGATTTGACCACAATTTTTTTTTTTATTCATATAAGTATGAACCCAAAAAACAATGTGCACACTTTTGTATGCTTTACAAAGTAGAGTGTGCAAATAGTTTTTTCACTTCATACTTGCATGAACCCAAAAATAATTGTGGTCAATTCTTAAGTGAATGTATATTTCCATTCATATACTACATTTTAATTAAGTTAACTCATTAAGTCATCCGATGTGTATATTATTGTTTCCATTCATAATCGCACATATCAGAAAATTATTGTAGTCAATTCTTAAATATGCTGGAAGGGTTGGTAGTCTTTCTGTATAATTTTCATTTTAATGTTTGATACCAAAAAATGGAATTTGTCAGAAATGATATGACAGTGCCGGCCATTCATTCATTTAAAAAAAAATTATATTTAAAAGTAAAACTGAGAACTAACATTAATTATTTTTGTCTTTTTAACCTTTCAGTCAAAGTTGGATATCATCCGAAAGAAAGCTGAAGATGGATTTGAGCTGGAGCATGATCAGCAGGTATCCGTGAGCTTACTGCATCATCCTTATTTTGGCCACATAAGAGTTCAGCATTGGTATACACATGCATGCATACACACACCAGATAGAGCACATTATTAAATTGTCATATTGGTTAGTATGTTCAGGAATTATGTTTTTTTATTTTAAATCTAACTTTATTTAGATCCTGGAATTAATGTGACGGTGGGCAGACTAAAATGCGACATGAAAGTAATGCGAGCGGCCTCTCTTTGAAATATTACATGTCTGTGTATGCATCAGTTAACCTATTTAGTACCTTTTGTTTTTAGTGAGAGCATTCATAGCATATATTTGTGTCCATCACCGACGTAACGTGTCTAATTATCTAAATCTGGCTAAACATTAGCATACATGTACCATTACAACTGTATGCCAACAGTTGAAGGGAACTTTAACAGTAAAAACAAAGTATCGGTCAGATGACAGGATGGCCAAAGACCCTGACTGTGTGACACATAACTTGCTGGACTATTTGAAAATTAGTCTGTCTCGCCAACAATGAATTGTTTTCCAGTTCTGTTTTATAAATATATTTGAATTCTTATATTTGTAAATGCGTAATATTGATATGAGTAAAACAAACTCGTATTTTTCGCATTAATATTATGATTGCATTAATTTCGGGATCTACAGTATATCTTATGTCCACATTGGTTTTTGCTAAGCAGTGATCTTTAAACACTGCTTTTGTTGTAACAATTATTGTTAACCTGGATGTTATTCCCTTGCAGTCATCTTTGTTGTATTTGAATATTTGTTTTGGATTTGGGGTTTTTCAAGTCAAATTTTAATTACTGTATTTCTGTTCCAAAGTTATGGCACTGGTTTCTTGTTACAATTTTCTTTTTCAATCCCAGATTAGTGCTTGTCCATAAATTGCTAAAAGTTATTAAAATTTATAAATTGTTCCTAAACAATATTAACATTAATTGTAGTAAAGTAAGTGAATCTGTACTACTACAGTATTTTGTAATTTTATTTTTTATTAATAAATATTATTTTTACAGGTGGCAATAAAAAAATATGAACTGGTTATCCAGTCATTGGAATTTGCTAGGGAGCTCAAGATGCAGTTTGTGACAATTAACAATGAGGTGAGAATGTTCAGTCTTACACAGACGAAGTGTAAATCTAGATTTGAGGAATTGTTAAACGAATACACATCCTTCAGTTAACAATAAGGTGAAAATGTTCAATCTTACACAGACCAGTGTAAATCTAGATTTGAGGAATGATTAAACCTATACACATCATTTCAGTTAAAAATGAGGTGAAAATGTTCAATCTTACACAGACCGGTATAAATCTAGATTTGAGGAATAGTTAACGTATGCACACCATTTCAGTCAGAAAATATTTCCACCATTAGATACAAATTTTAGCTGAACTATTGTTATTTTGACAGTTATTTTGTTTTCACCACAATTAGTAAGAAAATGTCCATTATAATAATCACTTGAATGTAAATTGACATTTTAAGTTTATTTTGGACTTACGTTAATTGTGTATGTTTTTTTTTAAAGGAAAATGTTTATTCTAAATTATCCATATTTCTGTGATTGTACAAAATTGTAAAATGTTTTTAAAAATTCGAAAAGATATATTTGGACCACGAAAAGTGATAGACTCATTTCGATTCACTTTTCATGGTCCAAATATATCCAGAACTTTTATTGCAATTTTTATACGATACTGAGTTTTATTGTAAATTTTAATTTTATCTATCTGTGATGTTTGTATTTTTACACAGTCCTTTACATTGTTTTTACTTAACTTTTAATTTTTATATTGATGTTGATCATCACTTTGTTTTCCCATTACCATAGTTTGACACCCAATAGCCGATGTATTTTTCGTGCTGGGGTGTCGTTAAACATTCATTCATTCATTTAGTTACCTGTAAATGATGGATGTGTGATATAAACATGCACACAACAAAATCTGACACTGCAAGTGGTCACTAACATTGAATAATACACTGAAGTTAAATTGCTCATACTTTTTTTTTATCCTCCATATTGTATATATTCTTTTCTACATATAAACAAATGGTGGAGTCATTTCCGGTAATACGCCTGTCTAAGTTCAGAAATCATGGTTAAACTTTGTATTCTGTAGCAGAGGTATTAGAGATATATATAGTTTTACTTAATTACACATGACTTATTTGTAGACTGAAAAGTTACTTCGGAAGCAAGCGAAGCGAGAGAAAATTGAGAAGCAAGCTTTGGAGACTAAGAGAATTCGTGAGCTGTTAAAGCTACAAACGTTGCTTGATAACATGGGCTCTGACAAAGTGCGGAATGATTTTAAGACGGGAAAGCATGGAGCTGTGGTAAGTATAAGTAGATATTGCATGTAGTATAGCAAGCCCTCGGTCACATTTAAAACCCCCCAACTATTTTAAAAATTAAAATTGCCACATTTAACAATTGAATATTTTTGTGACTTGTTTTCAATTCTATGTGAATTCTAGGATAATTTTTACAACTTTTCTGCCATTTTAGAAGGATCCACTGTATTTGTTTTCTTCTTTTTCTTTCCTATCAAAACACACTTAATGTCTTGGCATCCTTCTCAAGAGGGGAGTGGATGTAGCCCAGTTGTAAAGTGCTCACCTGATACACAGTGTGTCTAGGATTGATCCCCTATCAGTGGGTTCATTGGACTATTTTTCATTCTCCAGTGCACTACAACTGGTATGCTCTAATGGCCTATCCTGTTTGTGGGATGGTGCATATAAAAGATCCCTTGCTTCTAATGGAAAAATATGGCAGATTTCCTCTCAAAGAGTATATGTCAGAATTATCAAATATCTGACATCTAATAGCCATTGATTAATAAATCAATGTTCTTTAATGGTGTTGGTGAAAAAAACAAAACTTTTAACCAGCTCAAGAGGTATACTGCTAATAAAAAATCTGTTTTATGTTATATTGTTGATTGAGACTTGATAGCTTTTTAAAGAAGGATATACATTTTTTTCATAAGAAATCTGTTGACCAGTCGTAGTTAGATTTTCTTGTTATGTTTCAGGTTCTAACAGAAGAAAATCTGAACCAGCTGGACGAGTTGTACCAACTGATCAGTCCGTCACGGGATGACGACAACTACGCCGAAGAGTTGACGTCGGCGGCCGAGCACATCGTCAGCCTGCTCGACTCGAAGGAGAAGGAGGTGGTGGGGACCACGTACAAGGAGCTGAAGGACCTCATCAACCTCATCAGTGACTGCGGTTATTTCGAGAACGCACGCAAAGCCGAAGAACAGGTGGAAGGTAACATTGCTGTCCCAGATTACATCCAACAGTGCTGATCTTAATACTGATTTTTCTGGCATCTGTGTATCCGTAAAAATTTCAATAATAAATGTATCTTCTAGACAGTAACAAAAGTAGTTCTCATGTTGCCAGTGTCTGACAGTGCAGGAACATTTTCCTGTGGTTTGTTTTATCTTCTAGTTTGTATTTAGGCTATACCAGAATTGATCACACAGGGTGAGTAGTAATTGATTTGTCTATCCACAACACTTGTATCTTTTATTTAAAATAAAGTATGTATCTTAGAAAAGGAACTCCCTGCATAACCAATCGTGTTATCAATTGTGGAACAACCTTCAGATTCATGTCTGTTTTTGTTGAAATTTCTCATAACGTTTAGGACCGTACACTTTGGTTTGGTACAGCAGAAATTCTTTTGTAACAAAGGTATATATATATATTATTTAATTTTAGCCCCAGTAGCTGAGGAGACAGAAGACATAGTTGAGAAAATGAGTAGTGTTGATGTGACTGCTGCCAGCGAAGTGGTTCCGGAACCGGAGAAGCTGTCGTTCGACCAAGTGATTGTCCAGCCAGAGAGCGGGACAATGGACCAGGTGTCCAGCAGTCAGATCAGTGAAATCCAGCAAAACGCATTTTACACAGACAGCTACGCCGAGCAGCGGCAGAAACCCGTTGACGAAATCATCACACCGATGCAAGGAACTTTCAACTTTCTCCAAGAATCCACTATTGACATTGAATCATGTAGGTGATGTTGGTGTGCAGAGCAAAGACTAAAATCACGATTTCCCTTAACGCGGATTTATCCAGGCGCTGTATAGTTCCGAACATCAGCCCCTTCACTAAGCAAATGTTACTGAAAAATTACAATTTCATAGCTATGAAATCCCCATTTAGTGAATAAATATTTAGGTAATTATGTCTATTCTGATAAATATAGAATACCAAGTTACTACATTTTGATATCGTTATTTGTCGAGGTTTAGATAATGGGGTAACAGGCGAGCTTCAGCCTGTTACAACATTGTTAGTGGATTTTAAACGGGGAAACTGATGATGTTTCATCGTAATTTGTTACTTTTATTGTTTTGTGGTGTGACATGGTCCAATGTACAGTCTAGGATAGATGCCTATTGATGCGTGCATTGGGCTATTTCTCGTTCCAGCCAATGCTCCACAATTGGTGTAACAAAGGCTGTGGTATGTACTATCCTGTTTATGGGATAGTGCATATAAAAAGATCTTTTGCTGTTAATTAATCAAAAAGAGTAGTGTTTGGAGTGACAGCAGCAGGTTTCGTCTCTAATTAACTTTGTGGCCGTGGACCATATTTCAGATGTAAAATGTGTTGAGTGCATTTTGAAACAAAATACTTTTTTTCTTTCCTGGTTTATATTATAGAAAATTAAGATTTACATCGCAGGAATATGCTGCAGCAAACCTGTTGGGTTTTTTTCATTCCATGTGTAACTAACTATATGTAGATTCATTTGCTGATAAACATACTATACATCTTGGGTTTTGGGTTTAAAAAAAATAAATTATTACTTCATTTATGTGTTGTAATTTTCAGCACCACACATAGACCCGGCTGTCGTTGCTGCACAGCCTATGTCTCGCCAGCCCAGACAGACGGATGCGTTAACACAGCCAGCTTTTGGCAGACCTGGTTTTGGTGACCAGCTCAGCAAGACGGCCGATTCCGTGTCCAGCGATCAGCCGAAGCCATATTCACAAGCAGCAGATCCCAACATTGGGCTCGACTTCACTAGTTCATCATTCGGCCAGAGTGGCCTGTCACAGAACTTGCCTGGCGATTCCATGTTCCCTTCAGTGGGCGATTCCACGCCACAGATTTCACATGCCATGATAGGCCAATCGGTAACAGAGAATTCCGTTTCGCAGTTTGACTTGCCTCCATCAATACCCATGCCTCCCAATCAGGTAATTGTATGTTCAATAGATACTTTTTTCAAACAAATGTGTGGGTACCTAATTTTATGGCAGTCATATGTGTGTTTTTGTCTTCATCATTATATATTATATATATAGAGATAGATATATCGGTGTATATATATTTTTTTAATAGATTTTTATCTTGTATATTTTTGGTTTACACAAATGTCTGATTCTAAGACGAATGAAATATATGATTGTTAAATGTTCTGACTACAACTTTCATAATTAATACTGATTTTATTCATCACCATGACAACAAGGAAATTCAGATTTGAATCTAAAGGTTATTAGATCTGCTTGGTGGCGAACAGGACATTTTGGCAAATTATCTATTAAACTTGTATGTTCGTCTTATTTGGGGGTCATGAAAGAGGGGTATGGAACACTTGTTGTTTTCTGTTTATTCACCAAGCCCAATGTCGGCCTGTTCTTTTTCTCTAAATTGTTGCAAACTATTGTGACTGGTTTCCGAAGTATTCATTTGATTTAACATGTAGCGTAGCAACCAGTCTAGCATCCACTAGTGACAAACGGCTGGCTCAACTGACCCCAAATGTTTGACATCTAATAGCTGATGATTAGTAAATCAATGTTAACTACAGCGAACATTTTCTTTTCAAAATCTTTATTAGCAGTATTCCTAGTCATTTGAAAATTGTGTAGCAATCTGTGAAATGTTTGTAGCAAATTGCGACACTATACTGAACAAAATGTTCCTTGATCTAGTGGTGCCAAAGCAAAATACTTTTTTTTAATGTTTTATTTGTGAACGTGGCTAATAATTATTATTTAAAAAAATGTTTGCCTCACAGGACGACTCTGAGGATGCGAGCCAGGCAGAGAAGAAGTTCACGATGAACGCCAGCGCACCCGTATTCCAGTCGATGTACTCCCAGTCGGGCTCGCAGGGTGCCCTGTCTGAGACCGGATCACAGCAGGGACCCGCCAACCAAGACTCCGACTCAGCAACATATCAGAGTGAGTGTCTCGCCACGTAACCAGCTCACCACCAACTGAGGTGCAGGCCGGCTGGGATCAATCCCCGGTCGCTGGACCTGTTGAGCCATTTCTCGTTCAGCCAGTGCTCCACAGCTGGTGTAACGAAGACCATGATGTGCACTATCCTGTCTGTGGGATGCTGCATATAAAAGATATTTGTCTGATAATGGGAATGAGTAGCCCATTGCATAGCAACAAGAGGTTTCTTTCCTCAGTATCTGTGTGGTCCTTAACCATATGTCTGTCATTGTGTAACCATAATAGGGGTGGGATTTAGCTCCGTCGGTTGAGTGTTAGCTTGAGGTGCTTGTGTCGCAGGATCCAACCACCTAGGTGGATCCATTCAAATGATTAGTTTTTTTTCTCATTCCAACTAGTACACCAGAACTGGCCAA
>JAECMU010039197.1:2898-15530 GCA_016106625.1 Dracogyra subfuscus
TATATATATATATATATATATGAATGAAAACAAGCAATACAGAGTGATCCAGACTCGCTTGCAATGTTTTACAGAGAAGTGGTGTTGATTCATGTTTCCCCGGAAAAAATATCTTTAAAAAAAACCCGCTTTGCAGGCGAGTATGCAGGTGGGGAACGGATCCCATTCCTCAAAAGAGCGGGATTTAACTCAGTCTGTTGATTTGCCTGCTCGATCCACCTCAGTGGATCCATTCAACTGATTGTTTTTTTTTCTCGTTCCAACCAGAGCACCACAACTTGTTATATACTTTCCTGTCTGAGATAGTGCATATAAAATATCCCCTGCTGCATTAGAAAAAATGTAGCGGGTTTCATCTGAAGACCGTTTGACATCCAGTAGCCGATGAGTAATTAATCAATGTGCTCTAGTGGTGTCGTTAAACAAAAACAAACTTTTAGATTCTTCGATCGCCACAGTCTAAACCTCCTGTATAAATACGTGCACATGCGCGTGCTTTGCGCATGAATATTTCAAACCCCCCTCCAACCCCGTTTCCGATGCTTTACGTTGAGAGATAGTTCAATTCTTTTAGGTAAGATGGTCTGCCGTAAAATTAATTGTAACACTGGTAATTTTGAGTCTTCAGACGAAACTCGTCACTTCTCGCATTAGCTCCAGTCAGTGTTCCACAACTGGTGTAACATAGGCCGTGGTATACACTATCCTGTGTGGGTTGGTGCATATAAACGATCCCTTGATGTTAATCGAAAAAAGTAGTCCATGAAGTGGCAACAGCGGGTTTCCTCCCTCAGTATATGTCCTTAACCATATGTCCAACGCCATATAACCGTAAATAAAATGTGTTGAGTGCGTCGTTAAATAGCATTTGCTTACTTCCTTTTTGCATTGGTATCAAGGAATCCTTCATATGTCCTTTCCCATCTATAAACCGGACGCACCTATCATGGCCTTTGATATACTAGTCGGTAACCATTGGTTACGATTGTTGTTTAACCTGTCTGCTGAGAAAATAAAGGTTAACGATTAGCTTAGTTAAAACTCACTGTGGTGCTCTGGGATCGATCCCCGTCGGTGGGCCCATTGGTCTATTTTTCGTTCCAGCCAGTGCACTACATTATATGTATAGTAATACTCTGTCTAAACCGGATTCTGTGTAATCCGGATCTCTGTGTAAACCGGTCCATTTCTAAAGTCCCGCCCAGCTACCGTTAAACTCTTAGGTATAAATCTCTGCCTAATCCGGATTCTGTGTATTCCGGACTCCGGACCAAAAATCAAGAACGAAAGAACCGTTCATGTATTAATTACCTCTTTCTACACCGGTTTCGGATTTCCCGAAACGACGGGCCTCTTAATTAGTGGAACAATGATCGCCAATTATCAAGGATTCTATATCTATATATATATACATGTAAATACACACACAGTCAAAACTGTCTTAAGTGGTCACACAAGGGAGTAGATAAAAGTGGCCGCTTAAGACAGGTGGCCGCTGAGTACAGGTTGCCATTTATGGAGTCTTTAAAATATTTCTTGTTGTTTCTTGTTTTGCCGTCTGTACTGCTAATCAACGGATGTGTGCTTCACAGTTGACTATAAATAAATGTTTGACATGTCGTCTCCTTCAGAAATAAGGCAAATGGAATGTATTAAAATTAACCGTTATGAACAAGTTTGTTTTCTTTTTTCATTTAATTATTTAATTCCTATTTCATGCGGTGTATTGTCATAGTAAGTGGCCGCTTAATACAGGTATTTTAGCGATTTGGGATACGATTTAGGTGGCCGCTGGCCGCGTTAGACAGGTGACCGCTTATTACCGGTGCATTAACGTTATAAATCGTTTGGGAAGAAAAAAGTGGCCGCTTAAGGCAGGTAACCGCTGATTACAGGTGACCGGAAGACAGGTCTGTAAGATGATTTTGATTGTTTTGATTGTTTGTTTAACGACGCACTCAACACATTAAAATTACGGTTATATCGGCGTCGGACATATGGTTATGTCGAGAAAAAACCCCAGTGGTCAGCTGACGGGGATCGATCCGAGACCGACCGCACATCAGGCGGGCACAGTACCACTGGGCTATGCTGCCCACAATGTCTGTGAGATGATGCATATAAAATATCCCTTGCTACTAATGGGAAAACGTAGCGGATACCCTCTGTAAGACTATATGTCAAATTTACCAAATATTTGACATCCAATAGCCTATGATAAATAAATTAATGTGCTCTATAAACAAACATTTAACGTATATTTTATAGAATTTATTTACATATACATGTACATATTTACAATATCACAGCAAACGCGTTTCTCTTTTGATATAGAAATACAAATAATTATTCAACCTCAACCATGAAAATTCGAACCCGTGATCCTCTGTGCGAAAGTCTACTGCCGGACTTTAAGTATTTATAACGAAGATTGCAGCATGATGTTTTAAACGTGCATCCAGTAGAATTTAACCTCTACCACTACCATACAGGCACTAGGCACATAACATTGTGTATTGGTAAATCAGTGTGATGTATTTCCTGATAGGTATACACAAGTAAATTTACGTATATTTGTAAATTATATACGGTCAAACTTCGATAACTCCATCTTTGATCTCTCGAAAACTTCGATCTCTCGAGCTAATGCGACAGTCCCGGCCAAATTGCAATACAACGCTTCTTATAATATCAAACAAAATCATACAGTTGTAATGCAGTTTTACATTTGAACTCTTATACATATCATTATATGTTCATTTCTAAAACTCGAATTCCCCGAAACTCAAATTATTTCATCGTGCCCTTCAAGATCGAGTTATCGACGTTTGACTGTATATTACCACAATATTGTACTGCCATTTAATGAGTATGTATTTACAACTCAAATTTCCATCCAACTATATAAAGTTTAAAGTTTGTTAAGTATATTAGGATCCCTAATATATACATACTAGTATATTATACATACATACATTAATACATACATACATACATACATACATACATACATACCTGCAGTAGGGATCTAAGCAAAGCCAGTTTATCCTTGTAGCACATGTAGCACGTGCTACGGTCCCCGCTCTTCGGGGGCTCCGTGGTGATGTGTAAATTTATTTTCACCAAGTCATTTCTCCACTCTCCCCGAAGCGGTTGCAAAAGATATATCCTGGGATGGGGGGCCCCGCTACTATTTGTGCTACAGGCCCCACAGATCTTGGCTCTGGATCGAAGTATTTGTTATAACTAAATACACGTTAAATGGCTATAACATTGACAGACAGACAAATAGACAGACATTTGATTAAAGTGTCACCTCAATAGAATAACATGCATGTACGAAGAGAGTATAAGCAAAATATTAACATATATCAAATTTTACCAATATACAACAATTGTATGTATGTATACTAATCTGTGCCAAGTGCCTGGGAGAGTCTAGATCGTAGACATCGAGAGTTGTCAACTACTGCATGCATGAGCAAACCGGTTGTTCGACATCGAGATTTTACGACATCGAGTAATGCATGTCCTGATGTGTATATATACCTTCCCAGACAATATGCTATACCTCACTCTCTAACTGATCCTTTGGAATCTTGTCTTTGTCCGATTCCCTAACGGGAACAATATCAATCGGGGGTGTTGTCTTCCTGGAAACATATGACGTCATACTATGTGTGTCCTTTACGGCGTTGGTGTCCTTGTCTTCGCCTCTTTGACTGTGGTTCACACGTCCAGTTGTAGCGGTCCTCTCCACGTTCTGATTACGATGCTGTTGATCACGTGACGATGACGTGTTTCCGTGTCTCGACTGGAGAACTTCGGATGTTTTCGATCCGCCACTACGTGTACTCGTCCTTCCTGTCCGATGGCTAATCGCAGTTGTGTTCCTCGAATGACTTCTTTCTGTGGCATTTCTGACACCGGTGTTCTGAGCTAGAACTACGTTACCAGAGGTTGAGGATACTCTGGATTTAGATCGAGACTCTTGTTCCTTATAGTTTGCACCCCGATCCTTTGATTTGCTATTTTCTGTGGATTTGCTTTGATCGTTTTTAGTCTGATTGCCCTCACTTTCTGTTTGGCTTTTGATTTCAGAGCTTGTGTCCTGGTTTTGAATATCAATGTTCTCGGTGGTTTCGTTTTTCTTCCCAATGTTTGCTTCTTGGTTTTTAAGATCAGAGTAATTTGCTTCTTGGTTTTTAAGAACAGTGCAACTTGCCTCTTGTTTTTTAAGACCAGTGTTCGCTTCTTGATCACTTGTACCAACATCTGCTTCCCGGTCTTTGCTACTGATGTCTGCTTTGTTTTCGTTTTTAGTACCAATAGTCGCTGTATCATCACAATTCATTTCCTGGCTTTTTCTGCCATAGTCTTCTTCATTGCTGTCTTTATGACCTAAGTATGTTTCCTCTGTTCCCTTACGATCCTCACTTGACGCCACTTGTCTTTCACCGGGTGAATTCCCACCATCCCTGTCTGACGCTAACACCGCATCAGGTTTGGCCACGTTGTCCACACAACCACGCTGTTCGTCACCGTCAGCGTCAGCGTCAGCGTCAGCATCAGCATCCTGTGTTTCTTGGTGATGGTGTGACCTGCACTGTGATGGTCCTCTAATGTTCAGCTTATCTCGCAACTCTCGCGATATGTTCTCGTTGACGTCACCGAGCGCCGCTTTGATCAGCTCCTCCGATTGGGTATCACCTGAATGGGGGGAGGGGGATGGAGAGAAGAAAGAAATGTTATAAAAAATTAATTTAAATGACAAAACCGAAACACATGATCAGGAACGTATCTCCGCACATATTTTAATTTGACCAATCTGTGATATTTGTATATTTGCATTCCTTTACGCTGTGTTTTAATTAAACTCTTGAGTTTTTATATTGATGTTGACTGACACTTAATTTTGTTTTATTTACCTTTGTTTGACATGCAATGTCTGATGTGTTTTTCGTGATGGGATGTCGTTAACCATTCACTCATTCATTTATTCGTTCGTTCGTTCGTTCATTCGTTCATTCATTCATTATTTTTTTCATTAATTTATTCGAATCCGCACAATGTAGAATGGGCATTAATTAATTAATTAATTAATTAATTAATTCATTCATTCATTCATTCATTCATTCACAATATAGTGGTTGATTCCCCGAATCTCTATTTAGTGCCTTGTCTAAAGGACTGCCACTCCCAAATATACTATACTGGAGATTTCATCCCTCTTGCACCCACAAAGAGCACTGCCACTCCCGAAGATACTATACTGGAAATTTAATTATTCTTGTACCCACAAAGATAACTGCCACTCCCAGAGATACTATACTGGAGGCTTCATCCCTCTTGCACACATAAAGAGGACTGCCACTACCAAAGAGATACTGTACTGGGGGTTTCATCCCTCTTGCACACACAGAGGACTGTCACTCCCAAAGATATACTACT
Source organism: Dracogyra subfuscus (assembly GCA_016106625.1). Lineage (NCBI taxonomy): Eukaryota > Metazoa > Mollusca > Gastropoda > Neomphalida > Peltospiridae > Dracogyra > Dracogyra subfuscus. Next base: position 8,350 of record JAECMU010039197.1, read on the forward strand.
GGATGTTTCATCCCTATTGCACCCACAAAGAGGACTGCCACTTCCAAAGATACTATACTTGAGGTTTCATCCCTTTTGCACCCACACAGAGGACTACCACTCCCAAAGATATACTACTGGATGTTTCATCTCTGTTGCACCCACAAAGAGGACTGCCACTCCCAAAGATACTATACTTGAGGTTTTATCCCTCTTGCACCCACAAAGAGGACTGCCACTCCCAGACTAGTTTGCTAAGTCAAAAGTAGCACTGGACACAAATCTTTAGCATACGTACAGCTGTGATGACATGCCCTCGCGAATCATTGTTATAACTGTTTAAAGTTTGTTTTGTTTAATGACTCCACTAGAGCATATTGATTTATTAATCATCGGTTATTGGATGTCAAACATTTGGTAATTATGACATACTAAGAAACCCGCTACATTTGACCAATAGCTAGCAAGGGATCGTTTATATGGCAAGCACCATCCCACAGACAGGATAGCACATACCTCGGCTAGAACAAGAAATAGCCCATCAACGTCCCAACACCAAGACAGCATACATATAATCTAATTGATGTTTAAAATTAGCAATCCCCAATGTAATAGTCCTGTTTTTAATTAGTTACAATAATCACAATATTTTCAGTCATAGGCCTGCTATTGTAGGTGAACTAAAATCGATGCTCAGCATATAAGATATGAGTTATATTCACCTTGAAGTCTAGCCAAATCCAGTGCCCGTTCAAACGTGGAATGTGCAACTTCGTACTCTTCTAATTTAACTGGGAAAAAAACACACGAAATATACATACTAGTACCAGTATATGATTTTCCACAAAGGGACACATTTTCATGTTACCAGTTTTGGCACAGCGTGGGCACAGACCGGTTAAATAATTGATTATACAGTGTTCTTACACATCCGTTGGTGAGAAATAAGTAAAGTTTGTTTTGTTTAACGACACCACTAGAACACACCGGCTATTAGATTTAAACATAATAGTCATTTTGATACAGTCACATAAATAAATCCCGCTACATTTTTTTTTCCATTAGTAGCAAGGGCTCTCATTTATGCACCATCCCACAAACAGGATATCACATACCACGGTCTTTGATATACCAGTCGTGGTGCACTAGCTAGAGCGAGAAATCCATTGGTGAGAACACCATGCATTATTTTTGGTAACAAATGGTTGTTAACAATTTCAAGGCATACAATGGCTGCTCCTAAGTGATGACCAGGTCACCACTGCTATACATCTAATGAAAAAGTACAATATGGAAATCGATTACATTTTGACGTATAGTTAACCTGACAATCATGTGTATGCGACAAGTACAAAGAGTTGCAAATACCTTTTAGTCAATAAAGATGTTAAAATTTGCTTTAAATCTTCTTTTTTGTTGTTGAGGATATGTAAGAAATAGAATAATACATTCGTGTCCGTTAGATACTAAACATCTCACAAATCGTTATTTAAAACGTATCAAACTCGCTTTTGCTTGTTAGATACATTTCAAAACAACTCGTTGCAAGATAAATGGTATCGAACGGCCTCTCGTGTATTATTCTCTATATCAGTACAAGTAAAACAAAACAAAACAAATATGAAAAAAGTACCAGTATTTCACATAACAAAATATATATAAAACAGTAATGTTTTCCTCAGTTTTCAAACATGTTTGTGATCAGTCCATATCATCATTTCATAACTATGTAAATGTATATTTAAGTATTCTAATATATATTAATATATTCTTTTAAACGGGGTCGATCGATTGACTGCTAACCTTGGGCTACTGCGAGCAAAACACACGACTGGAGTTGGTACAGTGTATTATCAGCTTCAACTGCGGCGTCCAGGGACTTGTTTGCGCATGCGCAGGTGTGCTGGAACTGATTGAGACACAGGAAACAGTTCCCGATTTCATGGAAGAGCCAGGCTAACTCAACTGGCTGAGTCGCCAGTTTGGTTTTCCGTGCAAATCTAGATTAAAAAAAGAAAGAAAGAAATGTTTTATTTAACGATGCACTCAACACATTTTATTTAGGGTTATATGGCGTCAGACATATGGTTAAGGACCATACGGATATTGAGGGAGGAAACCTGCTGTCGCCACGTCATGGGCTACTCTTTCCGATCTTTTATATGCACCATCCCACAGACAGGATAGCACATACCACGGCCTTTGATATACCAGTCGTGGTGCAATGGCTGTGACGAGAAATAGCCCAATGGGCCCACCGACGGAGATCGATCCCAGACCGACCGCGCATCAAGCGAGTGCCATACCACTGAGCTACGTTCCGCCCCTCTAGATTAAAGAGTAGAATTATTCTTAGTCTTCTTCTTCTTATTATTATTATTATCAATGATAACAAACAACAATAAGCTAACATTAGAATATAGTAAAGTAAACATAAAAAGTAAAGTCAAGTGAAGTTGTGTGATGTGGCGAAAACGTTAAAGGCATACTGTCATGGATTTAAGGACCTTATTTCTCTAAAATTGGATAATAAATAAAAATTACATTAATTGTTGGAAACCAAATCTAGCTATCACATCACCTGAACTCAACCATGATGGAGTGAAATCCATGTCCAACCCTCTCAGCAATTTTAGTTTTTGAATTATGGACCGTATGCCATAATTCAATTATTTTTACAAAATATTATTAATAAATGGAGCATGGTGGTTATGAAGATGGTTGAATAAAGTTAATTTAGGAACAAATCAAATTATTTTTGTTCAGGTAATACTTTGTTAGACAATTAAATAGGTCAGTAAAAGTAAAGTAAAAAACAAAACGTAATGTAAAATTCATGTTCAGTTTAAAAGTGAAATAAAGTAATGTCAAGTAAGAACAGTTTAGTAAATTAAGTAAACTAAAACATAAAGTAAAACAAAGCAAAACAACGTACATGTATATTCTATATATTTACGTGAAACGGACTTATAGCCACATACCCGTATTACATACATACACAACGAAACCCCTCTAAACTGGAAACACTCGGGACCAAGTAAAATGTCCGGTGTTATGAGGTATTCGATTTAGAGAGGTTAAGTTTTAAGATTTAAAAAAAAAAGAATCACGAATAATGTCCGGTTTATTGGAAATTCCGGTTTACAGAGAGTCCAATTTTAAGAGGTTTCGATATATATAAACGGATCTGAACGATCTATACTAGGATGTCTGTGGTTAAAACGTATGTTCAGTCTAATAGTTTTGAAGGGTATATATATATATATATATGTACATAAATAGATAGATAGATAGATAGATAGATAGATAGATAGATAGATATATAATGAAACCTTTTAAGACCGGACTTTGTAAACCTGAATTCCCTCAAAAACAGGACGTTTTACAGTCTCTTTTTAAAAACCAGGACGGAACTTAACCTCTCTAAACGAGACCACTCTTAAAACCAGACATTTGTCTTGGTCCCAAGCTTCCCGTATTATGTAGTTAAGAAATATATTTTCTAGCTGCACTATATTTCTCGGCGAAGTGTCACAACACAAATGTACGTGACTGGTCTCAGTGACGTGTATACTTACGCTCCTAACGCTTTGTTGTACTGCTTCTTCAGAAAGTACGCTCGGCCCAGGTTACCTAGAGCGCGAGATATTGGCTCATCGAGTTTACTGAAACAAAAAGAAAGAAAAAAAATGTTTTATTTAACGACGCACTCAAGACATTTTATTTACGGTTATATGGCGTCAATCAGATAGTTAAAGACCACACAGATAATGAGAGAGGAAATCCGCTGTCGCCACTTCATGGGCTACTCTTTTTGATTAGCGGCAAGGGATCTTTTATATGCACTATCCCATACAGGATAGCACATACCACGGCGTTTGATGTACCAATCGCGGTGCACTGGCTGGAACAAGAAATAGCCCAATGGATTGTGACAACATGACTCAACTAATCGATTGATCGGCTGGTCGATCAGTCCATGTATCAATATCAAATTAACAGCTTTTATTTTAAAACTTAATTTTTAAAAAGAAAAACATTAAAATAAATTGTATACATTATATGAAGAACAAAAACCACCCAATACTTTAAAATTTAATATTTACAAACATTAATATAAATTGTATACATTATTTGAAGAAGAAAAAACCCAACACTTTAAAATTAAATATTTACGATCATTAATATAAATAGACTGAACACACGTCACACGGAACCAAATCCCACCATATTAACGGAAGTGCTAATTACTTGAATTGTGTTATAGTCCATAGCCCAATAATTACAATCAATCAATCAATTTTATTTAGCCACAGCTGTGATCAGCCATTGGCTGAAACATAATATATATATATATATACACAATGCGCAACAAATGGTAACATGGATATGATACATATTATGTTTACAATTACATGAACGTTAGAAAAACATTAGAAAAACAGCTGTTGTTACCCATAATCCAAAGCGCAATCATTATATTTATTATATAACATTTAGTGAAATATCTTAAAATATCAGTTAAATTCAAGTGTTATCAGTCACTCGGTGACGATAACACATTTTAATGTGAAATTTTCACTTTTTCACTCTAAAATATTTTATCGTCACTGTAAGAAAGCCAGAACTATTTTGCTGCTGGCATTTAAAAAATAAAATAAATTGCCAACATTTATATAATAAATAAATAAATAAATAATCATGTGTTTTTTTGTGTGTGTTTTTTGGGTCAAATATGATTTATATTTTATCTCGTGAAGTTTGTAATCATATCTCATTCATCGCGCAAGCGCGACTCGTGAGATACGACTGCAAACTTCAATCGATGAGATATAAATCATATTTGAGAAAAACATAAAATATCCTCTAAGTATTACAGAAACCAGCATGTTGAACAGTAGGATTTCCATTATAATTAAAGCCACAGACTCCAGTTTGAACCTGTAAAAATAAAGTTTAGTTTATCTGGATAAATACGGTCCTGGACGGAGGGGCCAACCGAGGCAAACACCTGCGCTCTTGACAGGCGTGTGCGACAACAGATTGATCAGAATGTGCACGTAAAACCCTATAACCTGACCTGACACCACTAGAGCACGTTGATTAATCAATCATCGGCTGTTTTTGGATGTCAAACATTTGGTAGCTCAGTCTAAAGCCTCGGTCACACTGTCAGATTGCACTAAACCAATTAATTTCCAGCTAGGTCGAAGTTCGAGGTGCACCGAACTTTTGATAGAGAAGTCAACGCCACAAGTCCTGCGATTAGTTATAAATGTGTGTTGGTTGTAAACAAAAATTAATTTCATCTGGGCTAAAGATGTATGCAATTTGTTTGTATGTAGTACCACCGTGTCAAGTAGCCTTGTGCTTGGAACATGTATGGGGTACCTGTTAAAAACAAGTACTCAAATTTTGTGCGAAACTAGGGGTGTTGCAGAAACATCTAATTTTACCGAAAATGAGCCATGAAAGGTACCATTTTCTGCAATTAATACTTCGAGGTAGGGGTTGTAGCACTGATATTTATGGGTCATAGTTTGGTTGATATAATGCATATAGTGTTTTTGAACACAAACGTTAACATTGTCGCCTATGGGATTTGAATTGGTATAGTCCAACCGTCAAGGATCGCCTGATAGTGATCTATTCGCGATCCAGAACGGATGTACAACGGTTTATCTACGGTTTATGACGGATAGACCAAGGATTATTAAGGATAGGGGTTAGTTGACAACGGGGAGCTCTGCGGGACGCTACGGATCACTAAGGAGTCCTGATCATTGACAGTTTGATCGGGATTTGAAGCCGGGGATATCTACGATTAAGTAACGGCAACGGCAACGGCAAAATATTTAACGTGCACATTCAGACCAAGCTGTTGGCACTGACCAGTTGTGATGCACTGGTTGGAACGAGAAAACCCCCCAGTTAGTTGAATGGTTGTATCGAGGTGGTTCGATCCTGCAACGCAAACACCTCAAGCGAGCACTCAACGGACTTTAAAGGGACATTCCTGAGTTTTGCTGCAATTTTAAGATGTTATCGACTAACAGAGACTTTTTAATGAATGTAGGCCTAATTACATATCAAACATATTTTTCTGCATAAAATATTAGTGGCTGTATATTAAACATGTTTCTGATCGTACTAATATTTGTACTAGGTTAAGTTTCATTTTATTTCCTAAAATATATATTTTCGTACGTACGAAAATATTTGAAGACAAATTCCAGTTTGGACTTCTTACAAATATTAAGACGACCAGGAACACCTTGAATATACACACACTGATATTCTAAACAAGAAAATGTATTTAATTTGTAAGTTTAATCGGTGAAATATTTTATTAGTCGGAAATTTCTTACAATACAGCTAAGTCAGGAATGTCCCTTTAATATCATTCAAATAGAATTACGTTAAAGTCTGGACTTGTCTAAACTTTAAGTTTTATAAGCACGGGCCCAGACTGGTCAGTTTGTGTTGGAAGCAATGACCATATTTTCGAAGCCATCTTTGCGCTACGAAATCGTAAAAGCATCGTAGGTTGTGACGTTAATACAACACACGCCATAGTGACGTCATACGTTACGATGGTTTTACGATTTCGTAGGCCAAGATTGCTTCGAAAATATGGGCCCTGGATTGAAAAGAAATTTATACCCTCCCAACCCTAATCAGACATGACAGATGTTATAAAAATGGAGATTTTCATGTGTACCATGGAACAAAAAAGCTTACTGCAGCCGGGGTCAAGGGGCCACTTAAGGGCCTCCAAAGGAACATTGTTGTTTGCAACCCCTGTAACTGCCAAAAATCTAAACTGGTTATAACTTATAATGTAAGGCACACATCATTGAAACCATGAAAACATGTACGTGAACCTTGTGTGGTCAACAGTATTTATTCAACATCATGTTTTTGTTTCTTCCGACTAAATTGAAAAGCACATTCACGCATTTCTGCGTAGATCTTACATCCCTGGTCCTGCCATAGGTGTTCAGGTTACCATTTTTTTTTTGACGGGGGAGCAGACTGGTCTTTGGCTAAATTAAACAAATTAAATTACTGGCCCGCTTATATTTCTTCTCCATTAGTATAAAAGGATCTTTTATATACACCTTCCCACTTTTAAACAAAAACACACACTATAAGGGACAACCCCCTTCAAAATAGAAATCTAGGTTAGAATACTCCCCCCC
>JAECMU010039231.1:0-14897 GCA_016106625.1 Dracogyra subfuscus
ATCTTATTGAACAAATTTTTTTCCCTCCTTTTGAAAACCTCCCTCCCTCAAGTTTTCAGAAATATGTTTTTTATTCTAGAATGGACATTTATTGAACCTGGTAAGAAAAGAAAAAGTAAAACTGTATGAATACACATCCCTTACCAGTATATTTCACGTACAATCTCTGTATCACGTTAAAGGGACAGTCCTCTGTTTTGTTGCCATTGTAAAGATGTTGCTGATTAACACACATCCTAATGACAAAAATTACATATTAAATTGTTTTTACTGCACAAAATATCAGTGTCTGTATATTAAAGTTACATTGTCTGATTACCATATTATAACATAATGTACAAATATGAAATACAAGCTCAAATGCACTTTTAAAAACCTCGTGTGTGTTGGTTATGAACGGATATTGTCAAAAGTATACGCACGATTCGTAGTCAGTGCCGCCATAGCTCGGCAAAGTTCAAACGACAGCCTGTTGTCAGTTTCAGTTAACATGTGCGTTTGCCAATTTCAAATTGTAGGGTTCGTCTCAAAAAATTAAAAGAGAAATCTTGCACTGTACGAAGAACGTTCATTTGAGGATACAGTTATAGAGTCTAAAGTAGACAATGAACGTTTTCACTTCTTAATTTAAGTGTTAAAATGGACAAATTCAAATAAATATGCTTTCGCTTGGAAAGGGTAAAGTGTGTGTGTGTGTGTGTGTGGGGGGGGGTAACAACATGAAAGTTAGAGCATATTGATATAATAATCATCCGACGCCATAAAACTGTAAATGTTGAGTGCGTCGTTAAATAAAACATATCCTGTCCTTCCTTCCATCTGCTGTTGGATGTCAAACATTTGGTAATTTTGACATATAATCTTAGAGAGGAATCAAGTGCATGTGTGGGGGGGGGGGGGGAGGAATTGGAGGTCAGAACCCCAACCCCGGTATTTTGTTTTTAGCAAGGAATGGTTTATATGTACCATCCCACAAACAGGATATCACATACCATGGACTTTTATATACCCGTCGATGCTGATTGACCTAGACTGACTGCACATTTCTAAAAAACCCCACCTTTTTAGGTCTAAATAATAAATAAAAATAACATATACCTGGTAGTCTTGAAAAATGTTACGTAAATCAATGACAGTACCCTCTTCCTCTACCCCAAGAGCGGTATGTCAGAGCCCTCAAAAGTACCCGGTCTCCGGCAGCAAATCGCCGCCTGAAACAGCTTTTGCCGCCGCCTACTTTTCGTTGATGGTTAAAAAAAGAAGTGCTTTCTCTTCTTTAATAAAGTCTCCTGCAAAAGGGATCCAAACAAGGTGCCAAAATAGTTGTTTATTTGACTGATTTGTGCTAACAGAGACCATGAGAATGCATCTCAGAGGTTCGATTTTTCAAATGTTTCATGGGGAGGGACCCAGACCCGCCACTTTGCCCCCTGCTATCATCACTGTTGTAGCCTGCTACTTCTTAAACTATTGAGGGCCATGGTACGTAATTTGTAACACGCCCTTGCTTGTAACGCGTATGCCAACAGCTGGCTACTGTCAAAATATCAAGGCAAATCCCCTACCCACCGACCCCTGGAAAGACGTACCATACCACTATCGATATAAATATGTTTTGGAGTTATGAGACGACCCCCGATCAAGACAGTTAAATTTGTTCAAAAATTGCGAAATATCACATGATCTGTTGTTGGGGAATTTCACACTTGTGATAAGCCAATGAAAACCGAGAGCGGTAGGAGCCCGACAAAAGTGTTCCACTTTCAAAATAATACCTATGTTGTTGACCTGGATAAGCCATCGTAGTGAAACCAATGATGAAAGCAGCACCATATATGCACCAAACGTAATGGGATTTTCTGTTCTATATGCTTAAATAATAAAAATATTCCAAACAATGCAGCTTTAAATGTGTTTCTGATCAGCTTAGGGCTTGTACTATAGTCCGTCCCATCATCCGATCCTGTAAAGATAGTTTTTGTAAATAATTTTAAGTTGGTTTGACATAGAAAATTTTGGTGTGGAAAAGTGAAACTGTTTTGGAAATAACAAAAAAGTACTATTTTTGTGTGCAATTTACTAATCCATTGGCTCAGAAATTAATAACTTACTATAAATGAACAAAATACGTTCTTGTGCATATGGGACGGACTATAGTTAAACTTCATTTTATTCTCTAAAATATTGTTTTTCTTATGTACAAAATTATTAGGAAACAAAATTCAGTTTGGGCTTCTTGCAAACATTAGGATAACAAGAAATGCATTCAATATACAGACACTGATATCCTAAACAGAAAACAAGAAACTTTATTTAGTAAGATATTTTAGTCATTAAATATTTTATTAATCAGAAACGTTGTTCGATGGCAACAAACTCAGGACCGTTTCTTTAAATAACAAGATACTGTTAACCTTCAGTGAGTGTTGGTAGACGATGCCTGTACTTTATAATCCTTTATAATCAGGTGCAACAGAGATACACTGTAGAATAGATGAACTGCATGACATACATACTTGATGTTTAAGCTTTAGCACCGTAAAACCTTTGTAGCTTGATTCATGCTGAACCCCAGCAAAATACAAACACTTGATTTGGGTTGTATCCTTATAAAACACAGCATATGATATCTGTTGTAACCTATTGTTTGCAGTATAACCCAGTAAACCTATTGTCCTTGTTTCATGCTGTACCTCAATACTACATAATTGCTTAATTAGCACTGTATCCTATCCCCAACCTTCCCTCCAGTGTTCCTCCACAAACATAACAAACACAAATGCCACCTATGCTTGATTCATTCTATAAACCCATCAACCATGTAATACTGGATCTGTACTGTAACCCGTGTTAAACATAAATGTTGGATGCCTGCTGTAGCACATTAAGATGTTAATGTTGACTTCACCAAGTCCAAACATTAATGCTGAATTCAGCTATAACCAAACGTTAATGCTGGATGGATGCTGTCACCAAGTCCAAACATTAATGATGAATGGATGCTGTAACGAAATCCGAACATTAATGCTGAATGCATGAAACGAAATCCAAACATTAATGCTGAATGCATGAAACCAAATCCAAACATTAATGCTAAATGCATGAATCCAAGGCTAAACATTAATGTTGAATGCATAAAACCAAGTCCAAACATTAATGCTGAATGCATGAAATCAAGTCCAAACATTAATGCTAAATGCATGAAAACAAATCCAAACATTAATGATGAATGGATGAAAACAAATCCAAACATTAATGCTGAATGCATGAAACCAAGTCCAAATATTAATGCTGAATGCTAGCTGTAACCAAGTCCAAACATTAATGCTGAATGCTTGCTGTAACCAGGTCCAAACATTAATGCTGAATGCTTGCTATAACCAAGTCCAAACATTAATGCTGAATGCTTTCTGTAACCAAGTCCAAACATTAATGCTGAATGCTTGCTGTAACCAGGTCCAAACATTAATGCTGAATGCTTGCTGTAACCAAATCCACTCATTAATTCTAAATGCTTTGCTGTAACCAAATCCAAACATTAATGCTGAATGCTTGCTGTAACTAAATCCACACATTAATTCTGAATGCTTGCTGTAACCAAATCCAAACATTAATGCTGAATGCTTGCTGTAACCAAATCCACTCATTAATTCTGAATGCTTTGCTGTAACCAAATCCAAACTTTAATGCTGAATGCTTGCTGTAACCAAATCCACTCATTAATTCTGAATGCTTGCTGTAACCAAATCCAAACATTAATGCTGAATGCTTGCTGTAACTAAATCCACTCATTAATTCTGAATGCTTTGCTGTAACCAAATCCAAACATTAATGCTGAATGCTTGCTGTAACCAAGTCCAAACATTAATGCTGAATGCTTGCTGTAACCAAATCCAAACATTAGTACTGAATGCTTGCTGTCACCAAGTCCACACATTAATACTGAATGCTTGCTGTAACCAAGTCCAAACATTAATGCTGAACGCTTGCTGTAACCAATTCCAAATATTAATGCTAAATGCTTGCTGCATGTTGCAGATAACTGTCTGTATTCCAATAGTCCAGTTGAATTTGGCGTTGATGCTACCAGTTTGATGGCTGGTGAAGATTTTCAAACAATTGGTGAGAAAAAATCGCTTCATTTGATACTTTGTACATACAGATATATCATTCTTACATTCTCTTGAGGTAAAACTTAAATACCTCATAATATATGTCATACTATAGATCCATGTCGTACTATAGATCCATGTCATATTTGACTTTTTGTTTAAAAACAGTTTATTAACAAAATAAGCTATAGCCTGCTTAATGCTTATTTTTGCCATAAAGAAATACTGATGTTAGACATTTAAGAACAACACATTGTTATGGGTTTTGTTTGTTTGTTTTTTGTTGTTGTTTGTTTTGTTGTTTGTTTGTTTGTTTTTTTGCTTGTTCTTCTTTTCATGTGAAAATGCATGAAGGAAGTGGAATTAAAGTTCAAATCTACACCTAAAACATTTATTTTAGCCTGTTCTAGTTAAAACACCACAAAACAACTTGCATATTTGTTCTTGTGTTAATTTAATTACTCTTGTGTTAATGCGGCTGTCTACATATATCCTCATTTTTATAATTAGCATCTTCCATAATCTTTTATTTGACCAATCAAAATGCTGCTTTCGGATTCGTGCTATCAATTTGAAACCATGCTGAGTGAATTTGATATGCTTCAACTAAATTAAAAAGAATGTTGGAAATAATTTAAATATTAAAAGTCTGTAAAAAATAATTTTAAAAATATGTATGTCAATCACCTAACCCCATCTACATGTATATGCACCTGGTATGGTGGTAACAGTATGTACCGATTGCTCTCACGTTTCATTCATGCCAATAACATCTTACATTTTGTTGCTGTATTAATTAGATGCTGCTCCTACAGACAAGATACCCGTTGACGTGAGCGAGCAGTCAATTTTTGATCGAGTGTGGGAGGCCATTATGAGGGTTGTGTATGAGATTCTGGATGATTTCACAGAAGCACCTACTAGTGAACAAAACGAGGAGGAGGAAGCAGACGCACTTTCTCCCACGAAGTATGTACATAGCAAATCATTTATGGGGACTGGGAACTATATTAACATGCCCACTTCCTTTCGGTTGAGGCATGCCCACCATGGATTCAGTTTTTGACGTCGTCAGTGACTGATCATTTATGGGCCTTTGTTGTGATGAGTTGTAGTATTTATTGCCTGCAGTAGTTGGTTTTTTCACTCATGTCATCTAGTGCCCTAACCGGTCTCGGTGGCGTCGTGGTTAGGCCATCGGTCAACAGGCTGGTAGGTACTGGGTTCGGATCCCAGTCGAGATACAGACTCCACACCCTGAGTGAGTGCTCCTCTATGCTCAATGGGTAGGTGTAACCCACTTGCACCGACCAATGATCCATAACTGGTTCAACAAAGGCCATGGTTTTTTCTGTCCTGCTTGTGGGAAGTGCAAATAAAAAATTCCTTGCTGCCAACCGAAAAGAGTAGCTCATGAAGTGACAACAGCAGGTTTCCTCTTAAAATCTGTGTGGTCCTTAACCATATGTCTGATGCCATACAACCTTAAATAAAAATGTGTTAAGTATGTCGTTAAATAAAACACTTCTTTCTTACTAGTGCCCTACGACTTGTGTATTATAGGCTTTGATATGAGATGGTTTTTTCTTGGCCTCTGTGGCCTAGTGGTTAAGCCATAAGACATCAGGCTGATAGGTACTGGGTTCATAGCCCGGTACCAGCTCCCACCCAGAGCGAGTTTAACGACTCAATGGGCAGGAGTAAAACCACGGCATCGAGTTCTCTCTCACTATAACAGACAGTCAAGGTTGCTAAAGTGTGTGCCCAGGACAGTGTGCTTGAACCTTAACTAGAACTGTTGTTAAACACATTTTCCTTTCCTTTCTTTTATTTGTAGATGTACGGTAGTGTCACAGTTATCATTGACTACAGCAAGCTATACTGAGGGGATTTGAACTGTCCTAGGGGGCACGATATAGCTCAGTTTGTAGAATGCTTGCCTAAGATGTTTGGATCACAGGACCAAACTTCCTTTTAAGTAACACAATTATCGTTTGTTACAACTGTGCTGAGGGTATGTTAATCATGCATTCCGTCTAGTTTTGAGGTAGTGATTGTTTGTTTCACGCTAAAAACGTAACAATGTGTCTCAGAATTATCAAATATTTGACATCCAATCAAATGTGTTGCATATTCACAATACTTTTTAATCTGTTCATGGTGTTAAATATTACTGTAAGCATTCACATAAATTATTATTTTTATTCCAGGTTAAAAGACAACATTAAGAGATTTGGTATGTATTGATTCAATGAATGTTTTGTGTAAAATAAGTCCTATGGGTTTTTGATATTCTGGTACATGTATTTGTATCGACTTCCTCTATATTTAAGGTGAAATAGTGTCAATCACTATACACATTTACAATAATCAATTGGGTGAACAGATCATTTTGCCAAATTATGTACATTTTGTATTAACTAAGTTTATACTTAAAACATTTTAGAAACCAACACTTATTGTTCAACAATATATTAATTTTTACATGCAATTATTTCACAAATTAAAATAAAATTTGCCAATTCTTTTTAAAATTTGTGAATTTGGAGTGTGCCAGAACTTGCCCTTTTTGCATTATCATACATGTATAAGAAATACACATATAATGTTCAATTTTATGAGGCTTGTTATATTTATATTGATACACATTGTGTAGTTATAAAGAGTTAATACAATGTACTTGTTTTGCAGGTGCTGCCTGCAAGCCCTATGTGAACACTGTGAAAGGCTTTTACCATCTCGTCACGTGGAAATCTCCACCGTACACCCTTATTGTTTTCATTGTAAGTAGTTGACATCGATAAAGACATTTTTAATGAATCTTTGTGCCACAATATTCAACACTATACTGCCCTAAAAGGGGCAGCGGGCAGCATAGCCCAGTGGTACAGTGCCCGCCTGATGCGTGGTCGGTCTAGGATCGATCCCCGTCAGCTAACCACTGGTTTTTCTCTCGACATAACCATATGTCCGACGCCAATATAACCGTAATTAAAATGTGTTGAGTGCGTCGTTAAACAAACTAAAAAAAATAATAATAAAAGGGGCAGGACGTAGCTCGGTTGTAAAGCATTCACTTGATGCATGATTGGTCTAGGATCGATTCCCGTTGATGGACACATTGGGCTATTTCTCGTTCCAGTCACTGCTCCACAACTGGTGTAACAAAGACCGTGGTATGTATTATCCTGTCTGTGGGATGATGTTGCATATAAAAGATCCCTTGCTGCTAATCGAAAAGAGTAGCCCTTGAAGTGGAGAAAGCAGATTTACTCTCTCAATATATGTGTGATCCTTAACCATATGTTTGACACCATATACATGTAACTGTAAATAAAATATGTTGAGTGCATCGTTAAATAAAATATTTCCTTCCTATACTGCCCTAAAAATGAATCTCTGAGTATCTTTTTTCAAAATGTTCTGGGGAGCATGTCTCCAAACTCCCTTACAGATCTCGGTCCCTTGGAAGGTCGGCTCATTTGCCTTCGACAAACTCAAATTGCCCTTTGTAGAATTTTGTTACCCTCCCTTTACAAAAACCTAGATCTGTCCCTAATTGCTGCTATTCAGTAGGAATACAAATTTGTAACAAGTTTGTAACTATATTTCATGCAAACAGTTGTTCTGTTCGAGAAACAAAGAAAGAAATGTTTTCTTTAACGACGCACTCAACACATTTTATTTACAGTTATATGGCATCAGACATATAGTTAAGAACTACACAGATACTGAGAGAGGAAACCCGCTGTCGCCAATTCATGGGCTACTCTTTCCCATTAGCAGCAAGGGATCTTTTATATGCACCATCCCACAGACAGGATAGCACATACCACAGCCTTTGATATACCAGTCGTGATGCACTGGCTGTGACGAGAAATAGCCCAATGGGCCCACCAACGGGGATCAATCCCAGACCGACCACACATCGAGCGAGTGCTGTACCACTGGGCTATGTCCTGCCACTTCTGTTCGAGAAGTCGGGTTATGCAACTTCATATTGATGCAAACTGCCGATAAACATTAGGTGCTAAAATTAAAAGTTGCTGTAAAGCGCTCGCTTGATGTAAGGTCGGTTTAGGATCCATCTCCATTGTTGGGTCCATTGGGCTATTTCTTGTTACAGCCAGTGCACGATGACTGGTATGTCAAAGGCCATGGTATATGCCATTCTGTTTGTGAGATGGTGCATATAAAAGATCCCTTGCTTGTAATGGAAAAATAGAGTTGGTTTTCTCTCTAAGACTAAATGTCAGAATTACCAATAGCTAATGATTAATAAATCAATGTGCTCTAGTGATGTCCTAAACAAAAAAACCTTTTAATTCTGCACATAATTCATGTAACCAAACAATAAGTTACATAGATTAATATCCTGTGAACTGACTTCTAGCTACCTAAGTTTTGGAAATATTTTCCAGGTGTATATGTACTCAGTGTACATGGGCTGGTTTCTACCTGTCGTTTTGTTCTGCTTTTCATTCCGACTCTTCATCAGCTACCTGAGATACAGGTAAGTGTGACCTTGAACTTGTGTTGCAGTTATTTCAGCAATTGACTCAAGTTCTGTACATTTATTAAAGAATGTTTTCAAGAACATTTTTATTGTTATTTTTATGAACAAAAGTATTGACATTATGAAGTGTAAGGCTATTCCCTTTTTCCATGGTCAAAAATAATCATTGTATGTTGACATTTTAGTATTAAAATCTCACCTCAACATAATAATAACATCATTTACTAATGCAAAATACAAACACAGCTGCACTTTTAATAAAATCATGAGTTACTGCTGCCAACAGTTTCAAGTCTTTAACCATTTTGTTTTAATAATTTGTAACACAAATCTAGGTTTTAAAACGGATGTTAATATGTTTTTCTTGCAATGTAGATAGCACATGTTTTAGATAGCTTAATGATATCAAAAAATTGCTTTCAGTAGTAGCTTATATCCAGAAAGGTTCAAGCACACTGTCCTGGGCACAGCCTTATGTCTGATGGCTTAACCATGACACCACCGAGGCTGGTATAAATAATACAAATATACTTGAGACTGGAGATTTCATTAAATTGTTTGTAGTGTGAAATCTATTTACAGTCTTTGTAAGAGGAAGTGGGATTCAGCTCAGTCAGTAAAATGCTCATTTCAAGTGGGTTTTTTTTTTTTTTTTTTTTTAAAGCGACGCACTCAACACATTATAATTACGGTTATATCAGCATCGGACATATGGTTATGTCGAGAAAAAACCCCAGTGGTTAGCTGACGGGGATCGATCCTAGACCGACCGCGCATCAGGCAGGCACTGTACCACTGGGCTATGCTGCCCGCTCTGAAGAGTTTTAGTCACAGGATCAAATCCACTTGGTGGACTCCATTCACAGATTTTGTTTCACATCCCAATCAGTGCTTCAAAACGGATATAGCCAAAGACCATGTTATATGTTGCCCTGTGTATGGGAAAGTGCTTGTAAACAGATATAGCCTAAGACCATGTTATATGTTGCCCTGTGTATGGGAAAGTGCTTGTAAACAGATCCCTTACTGCTGATGGAAAAATGTAGGGCTTTTGTATAAGGAAGAAAGGAAGGAAATATTTTATTTAATGACACACTCAACACATTTTATTTTACGGTTATATGGAGTTGGACATATGGTTAAGGACCACACGCAGATATTGAGAGAGAAAATCCGCTGTCGCCACTTCATGGGCTACTCTTTCCGATTAGCAGCAAGGGATCTTTTATATGCACCATCCCACAGATATGATAGCACACACCACAGCCTTTGATACACCAGTCATGGTGCATTGGTTGGAGTAAGAAATAGCCCAATTCGCCAACTGACGGGGATCGATCCCGCACATCAAGCAAATGCTTTACCACTGGGCTATGTCCCGCCCTGACTTTTGTATAAAGACTGCATGTCTAAATTGCCAAATATTTGTCAGTGATTAATTAATCAATGTGTTCTAGTGGTGGTGTTAAACAAAACAAACTTTAATTTTTTAATTATAATAGGAAACTAAGTGTAATGACATTGTTTTGTTTTATATTCCTACTTTTTTCAGGGGTTGGAATATCAACTTTAATTTCTTTGATGCTGGAGAAGAACAAAAGGTATATTTTCAAAATACATATTAAATTCTCTTACATTTAATGTGTCTAGAGATGGGCGGTATACTGTATATACCATTTGGTATTGGTAGCATGTCAACACCGATTTATTATACCAAGCAAATTTCAAAATAAAAAATGTTTAGTATTGAAAAATATCCACATTACAATGTGCATGCACATCAACCGTTTCCAATTACTAGGTTGATTCATGATCACTCAAGGATATTTACTGTACCTTTCCTGAAAGGATATGAACCAGACGAAAGCCTTGTGTATGGAATTTTAATTCCATTTTATAATGACTGTTTTGTAATAGGCGTCGTGATTGGTTAAAATGCTACCACGTGATCTAAAAAAAAAAACGTTCATACTTCCATGAACATCAAAACTGCACTTTTTCGGTAACCAAGGGAATCCCCGAGGATTCCATCGTTTCTATTTTTATCCCAATTTCGTCTGCACTGGGAGTGAAGGTGACAATTCAGGCTTTAAATGACAAGGATTTTGAACTGAGACACCAAATGTATATGGCAGGCCACAAAAAAAGAAGCTTCTGTTAGAAGTTATAGTAGAGAATCATAATGCTCAACAAATCAAAAGAGAGACATGAGCGTAACTCTGTCACATTTGACACAGTAACACTGAAACCACGTTATCCCTTTCAAGTCAGTGTTCACATTCACATTTTACTAATTAAACTTTAATTAAAATTTATAAAACCTAAATCATTATAACAAATCGGAGATTTGACGAAAAAAAACGAATGCAACTTTCTAAGGGAATTCCCTTATTTGTGTTTTGATACAGTTGTAAATCATTGTGGAATAGAGTTCGATAAAGTTTTTAATATAATTTTGTATAATGGCAATATTAATGCCAAATACTGTACTGATACTGAGATAAATCACCAGAAAAATACTGATACAGAAGCTCAAATTTCATTACCACCCAGCTGTAAATGTGTGAGACTTGACATTTGATATGCTGGATTTGTTAATGGATATGCATATAACTGCTCAAGAAGCCAGTAACTATAAAACAGATTTAAAGAAGGGATCAACACACATTGAGATTAAGAAGAATTACATGTTGATATGCCATTTATCAGTTCACGGAATTGAGCATTTGTAATAATGTTTTATTTCTACTGATTTTCATGCTTATAAAGGGACATATGCTAGTTTCAACCTATGAAAATTAACACTAAGTTTGGTTAATCTACAAACCTGTAACACATTTTGGATAAAGTTACAATTGAATGAAACAAGAGTCTGTGACTTTGAAATTGTGAAATATGAGAAATGCCTTTGGTGATACTAAAAACACCAGGATGACCAAAAACACTTTGAATGTATGGAAATTAATAATCTAAATAATAAAATCAAAGTAAAATATGATTCAGTGATCAAAAATGAAACTAATAGTGAAAAATATGCCTTATGACACTTTAAGGTTCAAGCATGCTGTCCTGGTCACACACCTCAGCTATCTGGGCTGTCCAGGACAGTGGGTTAGTTGTTAGTGGTTAATTAGAAAGAAGAGGATGTAGTGGTCTCGCACCTCTTCCCACTGAGTTAAAACTCACTCTGTGTGAGAGCCGGTACCGAGCTGCGAACCCAGTACCTTCCATTTCTTTTGATGTCTAGTATATTTTATTCTGCCTAGTGTCATTAATATACAATGTATTTATAACTTTATATTCTGTGCACTATTATCAGGATGTGGATGAAAGCAGAGACTTGAAGGTGTCAGCAAAGTTCAGTCTGGTATTGCTGGTGGCAAGGAAAGCACAGGTAAGTTTCAACAAAGTTTGGGGGTGGGGATGGGTTGGGCCGAAACTCTCCCATATTCCAAGAAAATGTTTAAAGTATTTTCCAAGGGATCATGACCTGACCCTCCTAAAAACTGGCTAGTCTAGAGCTTCACCCCACCCCCACTCCAACAATTTGCTGCACACTTACGTGCACTGGCATAACCATTTTGAAAAGGAAAGAAATGTTTAATTAGGAATGAAGGAAATGGTTTTTTTAATGACACGCTCAACACATTTTATTTACGGTTATATGGCGTAGGACATATGGTTAAGGACCACACAGATATTAAAGGGGGAAACCCACTGTCCCCCCACTTCATGGACTACTCTTTTTGATTATCAGCAAAGGATCTTTTATATGCACCATCCCATAGATAGAATAGCAAATACCACAGCCCTTGATACATAGGCTGGAGTGAGAAATAGCCCTTTTGGCCCACTGACAGGGATCGATCCCAAACTGACCGTGCATCAAGCGAGCGTTTTACCACTTGGCTACGTCTTGCTCCATAGAATATGTATTTAATACCACCTCAGCACATTTTTCAACTAAGACTATTTTGGTGCCTAACATGGTTATTTGACACTTGATCAAGAGGAATAGAGAGGAAACCCAAGCCACTGCTGTCACACAGGCTACTCCAGTCAATATATAGCCTTTGTTGTACTAGCAGGTTTCTTATTTACTTTTCATTTGTTTTCAGTTCTCAAAGCATAATTTATTTCTAATAATAAAGAAAAATACATATTAAATTTGTTTTGGAATAGAGCATTTGCAATCATCTTTGAATTATATCCAGTTAAGGTTCAAGCAAGCTGTCCTGGGCACATACCTCAGCTATCTGAGCTCTCTGTCCAGGAAAGAGGGTTAGTTGTTAGTGATTAGTGAGAAAGAAGAGGGTGTAGTGGTCTTACATCTACCCATTGAGTCGTTAAAATTCACTCTGGGTGGAAGCCGGTACCAGGCTGCAAACCCAGAATAATGAAAAATATGTATTGAAAAACAAATGCCCTGTAGAATTATAGATTCCATAACAATCTCCACCACATTGCTGATTGATGCAGGCAATTATCAATTTACTTGTGTACAAATATCAAACAGTTTTTCAAGGTTTATAATTTGATTGGGTAATATGTTATGAAATGGCCATGGTTTATGTAAAAACTGTTGCAGTAGTGTGGATTTTTAAACAAAGTTTTTTCTTTTCTTTTTTAAATGGTTTAAAAAATAATACAAGAGTACTTTTGTTTCTAGAATATACTTGGATCTTTAGCTGACAGTCTGGAAAAAATTAAAAAGTAAGTGAAAATTATTTCATTACTTAAAGTGCTGTTCCAGACCATACACTAAAATTTCAAATTCCACAGTTAAATGCCTTTATAATTTATTACAATACTACTTTTACACCCATTTGTAAATCAATAATTATAAAAATGCCCCATAAATGTATTAAAACATCACTCCCGTAGAACACTGCCGGAAACGACAGAGTAAAATTCTCGCCAAAAAACATTTGTCTGTAAATAGCTGTGACATCATGAAGGGAACGCGCTTCACAGAAACCTACCACGAGATGACTTCCAGCGCAAGCAAAAGTGGGACAGACAGCGACTGCCCAGCTCAGTTATCATGCGATTCTTTTTTTGATGATGAATAGTGTATTAATGACGACTGGACTTTTAATGCAATTAATGCCGTATCAATTTGAACCTGGAACATCTTCCGACGAACCACCGGCCTGACAGATGCTGTTGAAAATGGTCATGGAGACAGCTTACTACTAATTTACAACTTTTATTTTTGTTTAGCTCTTTAGCTTTTCGTGCGACATATTTTGCAACACTGTATGTTCTAATACTTGTGATGTAGTAGAAAACACGATAAATAACAAGTCATACCCAATATCTGTAATTTTAAGAAATAAACAAAAATGACTTTTAGGCTGTGTTATTTACAAAAAAAACATTTTTGTCGGATGGGACGGACTAGGCTATATAAATACTTACTTGTCTGAACTTTATTGTTAATGAAAATGTTCTCGAACTGTAAAGAAAAACCTCACAAATGAACAAGATGCAAGCAACAACAAATTGGATCTAGTTGATTGCACGAACGTGCATGAGGAAACAAAACTTGACCGGAGTTGGAAGCATAACACAGTTTGGGACGTTGATGGAAAGACTTCCGAACGTTCCATCATGTATGCTAATACATGTACTATCACTGACACTAACACTAAGCCTGAATGGATTGAATGCTGGAACGTCCGGAAGTCTTGCCGAAAAGTTGTTGGTACGGCATCTTTTGTTTAAAAGCCATACCGCATGATATTCCCATATCTCCGTAAGCCAACAAGCCAGTTCAGACGAATCGAAACAAGTGTCTGCTGTCGCTACGGTCTCCGGCATTTTCTTCTTGTGCAGTCGTTCCACGTTATTTTAATCAAATACACACATAGCTTTCTCACAACAACATTAGTAGGAAATGCGTGAAGACTAAATTTATCGGCTTTTGTATTGCTACAGCCGCCAACAACACACCGTTTAACCATAATAAACACACGAGACGCAATGAACAATGGCGCGGACTATTGAAAGGTTCCCTTCGTGATATCACGGATCAAATCTTACGGAATTCCCGAAATGATTTTAGCGAGTTCTGTTTTTCAGGGGAATATTTTTAAATGTAAAATATACCGGTATATAATTTTTTATTTTATTTTTTATTTGTTTTCTAATCATATTAAATAATATGTTGACTGATTTAGTTAAATACATCATACATCTGGAACAGCACTTTAATAACTGGTACTTGTTTATTGTGACTACAAGATAACATCTCTCTCTCTCTCTCT
>JAECMU010039235.1:3237-14283 GCA_016106625.1 Dracogyra subfuscus
TCGGCGTTGGACATATGGTTATGTCAAGAAAAAAAAACCAGTGGTTAGCTGACGGGGATCGATCCTAGACCGACCACGCATCAGGCGGGCACTGTACCACTGGGCTATGCTTCCCTCCCCCCACAGATGGAGATCGATCCTTGACCAACCATGTATAAGTGTCGATCCTTGACCAACCATGTATAAGTGTGTCTGCTTTACCACTAGGCTACTCCCCCCCCCCCAGTGGATGTGTCCAGGTCCAGGGGGAATGTTGCAACCACCCCCAATACTCTAAGTGTCATCTTTACATGTTGCACCCCTCCCTGAATACAACATATGCCCTTTTTTAATGTTGCCCACCCCCTCCCCACCCCAGAAAAAACCCCAGCCTCAATGGCTAATGTATGAAAAAAACGTTACAATAAACAGTTTATATTACAACAATGAACCCTTCACTTTGTTAAAACCAGAGGCAGATCTAAGGGGTGGGGTGGGGCAGGGGTTCGGCACCCTTTAGACTTTGCGATAGTTATAATTATATTATATATTATTTAAAAAAAAAATTATGATCCCCTTCCAACCCTCCCCCAAAGTTCCCTTGGCATTCCACCTCATGTTACTGCCCCCTCCCCCCAATGAATTTTCTGGATCTGCCACTGAATACTTAACTGTTACGCCTCATTAAGATATCAGAACCAGCCAACAGCTTATGCTATAACCATAACAATCAAGATATAATTACGTCAATTGTGCTGCAGTGCGTTACTATATTTGTTCACTAATCCATCGTAAATGTTGAGCTTGAAAACCAATATCTTAATTGGCTATTATTGTGTCTCTCACCCCCCAAAAAACCCCACGAAAACAATTACAGTGTTTGATTTGGCACACAAGATCAAATGTTTTCAATGTTGATATTATTACTAAGGTTCCTCAAACCGGACTGATTTATAACATGTATCATAAATACATTCAGCCAAGTTATTAGGTTAATGTCAGTCATGGATCCATTATATGCATTACAAATAACTTTGACTGGCCTCAGTGGTGCAGTGGTTAAGTCAATTAACACAAGGCTGGTAGGTACTGGGTTCGGATCCCAGATGAGGCATGGAATTTTTAATCCAGATACCGACTCCAAACCCTGAGTGAGTGCTCCGCAAGGCTCAATGGGTAGGTGTAAACCACTTGCACTGACTAGTGATCCATAACTGGTTCGAAAAAGGCCATGGTTTGTGCTATCCTGCCTGTGGGAAGCACAAATAAAAGATCCCTTGCTGTTAATCGGAAAGAGTAGCCCATAAAGTGGCAACAGCAGGTTTCCTCTCAAAATCTGTATGGTTCTTAACCATATGTCTGACACCATGTAACCGTAAATAAAATGTGTTGAGTTAAATAAAGCATTTTTTTTTTTTACAATTAACTTTGAACCAGGTTATTCAATTACAGCGAACACCATTCCAGTTATGTTAAAAATCTCTTTATAAATATATAAAATAAAAAAAAATCAATCATGGCATGTACATATGACAAAAATTGTACTTAATAAACTTACTTTTATCATGACTTGTGTGTGAGATAAAATACATACAGTTATGACCTGTGTGTGATAATCTTGATATATCCATGACCTGAGTGTGATAAACTTTATATGAATATGACCTGTGTGTGATAACCTTCATATAGTAATGACCTGTGTAAGATAACTTTTATATTGGAATGATCTACATGTATGTGTAATAAATTGTATATACTAGAAGATATATGACCTGTATGTGATACATTGATATAATTATGGCCTGTGTGTGATACCTTTTAAAAGTTATGAACACTCTTTGTGTTTCACAAGTTGCATATTATGTTTATTACTCATTGCCATTCAGTGTTTCATGGAACATATACTTTTAAAAAAAGAAGAAAAAAAAGAAAAAAGAAAAAAGAAAACAAATCCAAGTTACCAAGCCTGATAACACATTGCAATGATTGATATAGCTACGACAGATCACTAATGATGTACATGCAAGTTCAACTCCCCCCCCCCCACATCCCCCCTACCTCCAGGGTCAATTCCGATATTTTAATGGGTCTGCAAGACCACTGTTTTGAGTGTAAGATCAGAATTGCCATATTGTTGAACGTGCTGGCGTGAAGACAGGCAATAAATACGTTGATATTATCACCTCATTGTATATCTCTAGCTAAAGATCAATGTCGACAACGGTAAGAATTTCACCATCAATCATTGCTTGAAACTGGTTTGCACCAATGGTTAAAGCCATGTTTTGTTTAACAACACCACTAGAGAGCAGTGATTTGTTAATCATTGGCTATTGGAAGTCAAACATTTGGTAATTCTGGCATATAGTCTTAGAGAGGAAACCTGCTATATTTTTCCATTAGTAGCATGGGATCTTTTATATGCACCATCCCACAGACAGTGTAGCACATACCACAACCTTTGATATACCAGTCGTGGTGCACTGGATAGAATGAGAAATAGCCCAATGGGTCACTGGTGAGCAACGACCCTAGACTGACCGCACATAACACGAGCGCTTTACCACTAGGCTACTTCCCGTCCCTACACCGACAGATCCACTTCTACACTATTGGTTAGAATTATATAATTACATTCATTACAATATAAACCGGCCTCGGTGGCGTCATGGTTAGGCCATCGGTCTACAGGCTGGTAGGTACTGGGTTCGGATCCCAGTTGAGGCATGGGATTTTTAATCCAGATACCGACTCCAAACCCTGAGTGAGTGCTCCGCAAGGCTTAATGGGTAGGTGTAAACCACTTGCACCGATCAGTGATCCATAACTGGTTCAACAAAGACCATGGTTTGTGCTAACCTGCCTGTTGGAAGCGCAAATAAAAGATCCCTTGCTGTTAATTGATATAAGAGTAGCCCATGAAGTGGCGACAGCGGGTTTCCTCTCAAAATCTGTGTGGTCCTTAACCATATGTTTGATGCCATATAACCGTAAATAAAATGTGTTGAGTGCATCGTTAAATAAAACATTTCTTTCTTTCTTTCATTACAATATACATGTGTAATGTCATCTCATTGTTCCAGACGTTTGCTCATTTCTCTATGTACATAATGTGTTTTTTTTATTACATCGTCAGTGAAGCACTGGATGAAGTTATTTTATATTGGTATTTTGTCTTATTGATCATTATTGTTTTAGAACCAAAAATAATTCAAAATAATCAGTTATAAAAAAAAAAATTAATAATAATTTTATTTAATGATGCACTCAACACATTTTAATTACTGTGATATGGCATCAGACATATTGTTAAAAGAAAGAAACAAAGAAATGGTTTATTTAACGACGCACTCAACATATTTTATTTACGGTTATATGGCGTCAGACATATGGTTAAGGATCACATATATATTGAGAGAGGAAACCAGCTGTCGCCACTTCATAGGCTACTCTTTCCGATTGGCAGCAAGGGATCTTTTATATGCACTATCCCACAGACAGGATAGCACATACCACAGCCTTTGATATACCAGTTGTGGTGCACTGGCTGTGACGAGAAATAGCCCAATGGGCCCACCGACGGGGATCGATCCTAGACCGACCGCGCATGGAGCGAGTGCTGTACCACTGGGCTTCATCTCGCCCCTAACATATTGTTAAGGACCACAAAGATATTGAGAGAGGAAACCCACTGTCGCCATGTTCAATTAGCAGCAAACGGATCTTTTAAATGCACCATCCCACAGACAGGATAGCACATACCACAGCCTTTGATATACCAGTCATGGTGCACTGGCTGGAATGAGATATAGCCCAGTGGGAGTGGTAGTCTTTTGGCGGTGTAGAAAAAGAGTTAACATTTTTGTTTGTTTAACAACACCACTAGAGCACACAGACTTATTAATCATGTCAGACATTTAATAGTTCTGACATAAAGAATTTACCTTGATGTAGGAGCCGCTCTCGTCATCATAACCATTGTTCTGAGGTGAGCCTGCCACACCCTCAATCTTCTTTCCTTCCAAACCGAGGAACCAAATCTCAGGATAATCCAAAATCTCCGTCTGCTCGAACTGAGTGAGCTTGTTGCGATACAGTTTTAGTGCCTCTGAAAAAAGGTAAGTCATGAAAAACTATTATTTTCATGTATACAACAGTCCTTGGTTTTTAAAAATTATAGACGAGTGGAAAATCACACACCTCAATATGCTAAGGTGAGTGGAAAATTGCACACCTCAATATGCTAAGGCGAGTGGAAAATTACACACCTCAATATGCTAAGGCGAGTGGAAAATTACACACCTCAATATGCTAAGGCGAGTGGGAAAATCACACACCTCAATATGCTAAGGCGAGTGGAAAATTGCACACCTCAATATGCTAAGGCGAGTGGAAAATCGCACACCTCAATATGCTAAGTTGAGTGGAAAATCACACACCTCAATATGCTAAGGTGAGTAAAAAATCACTCTCCAAAAGAAATAAAATAGGCAGCGTAGCTCCAATTGGATTTTGACTGGTACGTCTACAAAATTCTGTTAAACCAGTATTTCCCAATCTGTTAACAAAGTGAAACACCAGTTTAATGACTGCCTGGAAGCCACTGCCATGTTTTACATTTTTATTGTTTATTTAAAGGACCTTTCTATTAGCTAAATGAGCTATGAAAACTGTTGATTTTGTAAACAGTGGAAATAAATATACCCATCTGTTGTACGTGCGCCATTTGTTGAGTGTAACATGCACTGTTTTTCATACTCGTCAGAAATTACATGCACTGTACGAGCGCGATCGTCCCTGCGCACTTTAAAAAGCAAGGTCTGATACAGTCAAACCTGTCTTAAGCAGTCACACAAGGGAGTATATAAAAGTGGCCACTTAAAGACAGGCGATCACTGATTACAGGTTGCGACATATATAGACTTTAAAACATATGTTGTTATTTCTTGTTTTAGCATCTGTACTGCTAATTAATGGATGTGTGCTCCACAGTTTACTAGATAAATAAACTTTTGACATGTCGCCTCCTTCAGGAAAAACTGCAACTGGAATGTATTAAACAGTAAACTTTTACTGTGGCCATTTAATACAGGTATTTTAGTGATTTGGGATCTGATTTAAATGGCCGCTGGCCAAGTTAGACAGGTGACCGCTTATTGCAGGTGCATTTACATTATAAATTGTTTGGGAGGGAAAAACGTGGCTGCTTAAGGCAGGTGACCATTGAATACAGGTGGCCCCTAGGACAGGTTTGACTAATTTTAATGCCTCTGATTAAAATTACAGTAAAGTACACTCACAACGAACATCATATTTACTCCCTGCTTATTACCATATTAATCATATTTACTCCCTGCTTATTGTCATATTAATTATATTTACTCACCACTGCGGGTCATAGGCAGCTTATTACCCATATCTACTCACACCTGGGGGTCATGGAAAGCTTATTACCATATTAATCAAATCTACTCACACCTGGGGGTCATGGGAAGCTTATTACCATATTAATCATATCTACTCACCACTGGGGGTCATGGGCAGCTTAATACCATATTAATCACATCTACTCACACCCGGGGGTCATGGGCAGCTTATTACCATATTAATCACATCTACTCAAACCTGGGGGTCATGGGCAGCTTATTACCATATTAATCATATCTACTCACACCTGGGGGTCATGGGAAGTTTATTACCATATTAATCACATCTACTCACCACTGGGGGTCATGGGCAGCTTATTACCATATTAATCATATCTACTCACCACTGGGGGTCATGGGCAGCTTATTGCCATACTGGTCTCGCTTGCACCTCTCTGTGCCCGGATATGTGGCGAGCTGCTGAGTGATTCCGTCAGTCTGTTTGAGCTGCGGTAGTGAGTTGTTGTTCTGTTCGGTCCCCGACTCATACTGGAGTTTTGAGTGGGCGTGACCCTGCCGGTCCGGGTTATGCAGGTGGGGCAACGTCGTGATGGTTGGAGGGACAGTCGCCACAAGTTTATTCTGAAAAACAAAACCAACAAAGGAAAGGAATGTAGATTAAAAGGTGCTCGGTTCTTTAAAATCTCTGTGTTGAAGTGTGTGTTTTGTTTAATGGCTATGGGGTGTCAACCTTTTGACAAAAAGTGTTAACATACATACGCTGAATTGTACTGGACCAGGTGCAGAAATGGAAATAGTGCAAAGGGGAGGTCTAGACTGTGGCATTTTAAAGCGAACACTTTTAAGGTGCCAACATACCTCTGAATTGTACTGAATATTTTGGGCGGAGACAAAAAAAGTGTCATATACCTTTAAATTGTACTGAACATTTTGGGCAAAGACAAATTTTTTTTTTTAAAATCCCAATATACCTCTGAATTGTACTGAACATTTTGGGTGAAAAAAATAAATAAAAAAATCCCAGTATACTTTTGAATTGTACTGAATATTTTGGGTGAAAACAAAAATAATAATTTAAAATCCCAATATACCTTTGAATTGTACTGAACATTTTGGGCAAAGACAAAAAAAAAATCTCAATATACCTCAGAATTGTATTGAACATTTGGGTGAAGACAAAAAAATAATTTTAAAATCCCAATATACCTCTGAATTGTACTGAACATTTTGGGCAAAGAAAAAAAACAAAAACATCCCAATGTACCTCTTAATTGTATTGAACATTTTCGATGAAGACAAAACCCCCACAATAAATGCCAACATACCTCTGAATTGTACTGGACGTTTTTGGCACGGACTGGCTGGCCTTGCTTGCTGCTGTTGATTGGGATCTGTGTTGCATATCGTCCTTCATTGGCCAGGCGGTGAGAGCGGTGGATGCTACTGTGCTGTGGACTCTGAAAACACAACCAACAAGCATTCTGAGAGTACTGCAGAAACAGAAACAAAATAAATGTTTTATTTAATGACAGTTATATGGCATCAGACAAATGGTTAAGGACCACACAGATATTGACAAAGGAAACCTGTCGTCACTTCATGAGCTACTCTTTTCGATTATGGGGTGCCTGTAAAATAAAAAGGTACTAATATTTTATGCAGAACTAGGATAGTCATAGATGCTTACCTGTTATCACAAACATGAGCAGCTTGAACCCCATTTTTCTGATTCACTTTAAGGGTAAGGGATGGTAGTATTAAATTTATATCTGTGGCATTTATGTTGATTGATACATTGCAGGTAGGAGTTTTTAGCCACATATGTTACTATTGTTGTCTATGGGATTTGATTCAGTGGTATAGACCCTCAATACCTTGACATGTAAACATTTCACCAAAATAGCTTGTGTACAAGAGTTCTCAGCTGCACGAGTATTATAAGAGAAGAAGGAAAGAAATTTTTATTTAACGATGCACTCAACACAGTTTATTTATGGTTATATGGTATCAAACATATGGTTAAGGACCACACAGATATTGACAAAGGAAACCTGCTGTTGCCACTTCATGGGCTACTCTTTTTGATTAGCAGCAAGGGATCTTTTATATGCACTTTTGCACAGACAGGATAGTAGAGACCACGACCTTTGTTACACCAGTTATGAAGCATTGACTGGAGCAAGAAATAGCCTATGGGTCCACCGACGGAGATCTATCCTATACTGACCGCGCATCAAGCGAATGCTTTACCACTGGGCTACATCTTGTCCCGCATGAATAAAAGGTCTCAAGTAACCTTTTGCTTTTGCTCCACTGATACATGTGTTCGGTAGACTTCAAACAAGACTGACAGTGTGCAAAGTAACCAGGTAAAAGGATTATCATCAAAGCTCGCACGGTTGTGAAATAACTGATGTGAGACACATTTTATGGCCCAAAAGGGATTTACAAAAATCAACTTAAATACAAAATCAATTCCTCAAATGAATGTTTTACTTGTTTTCCTACCAGGAGCTTGATGTAGATTAAAGAGTAGCTATATCTGTGATTGTGCAATAAGTATTAAAGTCCTAATCAAAATTATATCCTATAATATTTTGCTGACATCAAGACTTAAATATAGAACTTTATTCGCATTAGGCCTAATGGCCCTTGAGCACATACTATATACATATACACAGATATATAATGTGTATATAACGTGTAAATCGTATTGACACATAAATGTTCTACATGAGCGACATGGTGCCCATGAATATTAACATGATGTTCATAAAATAATTACTCTAGTTTTAACCCTTAAAAATGGACACTAAGTTTGGTTAATTTACAAACCTGTAACAAATTCGAATGAAATGTGACTCCATAATTGTTACTTCTCAGATGCATGTGCGTTTTTAAAAATATGAAAAATGTATTTTTGTTGTATTAGAAACACCAGGATGACCAGAAACACGTGGGTTGTATGGAAATGAATAATATCCATACAATAAAATACAAGTAATGTTTGATTTCAGTGATCCTAAACGGCTCTAATAATGAAAACATGTGTTAGTGTTTAAAAACTAGGGTCCAAGTCCAAGTCCAAGTCCAAAGGGTTTTACGTACACGTTCAGAACAAGCTGTTGTAGCGTACGCCTGTCACAGTCGCGGGGACCGGCCTTGGCCGGTTCCCCTCGTCTGTGACAGGAAAAGGTGTGGGGGTGGGTTAAGGAGGGACCGCCTGCGCTATCAGGTTCAAGAGAGAACCAGTAGCCCAATCAACTTGGGGGCAGGCGGGGGTTTTGTGGGTGCTATGGAATTTTCGATACCATTAATTGGCGTGTCCCAAAAATGAAGTTGGGTGCGCAATTTAATTTGAAGGAATTTTGGCGCAATTTTGATGATCGTTCTAAATGAAACAGGAGTGAGAGCTAAAATTTGATTCTTAGTAGTCTGAAAGAGCTCTTTATTATGACCGTCTTGCTGCAGTAGGGTGTTTCCCTAGGTTGCCCGTAGGGTCCTTAAAAGGACCTGATCTCCTATGATCGTGGCATGACAACCTAGGGGAACTCGAGCAAAAACTAGGGTACATGTATGTCCCTTTAAATAAGCATATTTCTTTTTGTCTTTGCCTTAATTAACGAGAATATACCTTACCATTTTGTTGTATGCAGATTGGCGGTGAGAATTCTTGGAAAATTTCATTCTGGTTTAATACTGGGTGCAAGTTAGCTCAGTTGATGATCTCTCGTCTTACAGCAGACAAATACCAAATCACTATAGTGATGCACATGACAGAGAAACTTCCAAATATGCAACCACAGCAAACCAAATCTGTGTCAGAGTATACATTTTTTCTCTTGTGTTTTCCAATTTTCTGAATTAATCAGGCAGACAGGTTTGTGTCATTTTGCTATGGGAATTTTGGAAACCATTTGAGATCTTATAATGAAGATAATAAAAAAAAAATTCAAAAATTTAAATCACTTTTTCTAATTACTGATCCAGTGCATATAACTTTGTTCTATAACCAATGTCTTTCAAATACTTGTAGCAAAAGAAAATAAGATTTTTTTTTCCACAACAGACTTATTGATTCTAACAAATTAGTGACTATATACAGATATGATAATTATTGCACACAATGCTGACAGGTAAACCCATACATCCATGAGTTAATACTATATATATATACACGCACATGTATAATATTAGCTCACCTATAATATAAGATGCTATAATGAAGATAGTTCAATATCATCATGAAATCCCTCAGTAGATTTGAAATATATTACATGATATAACTATAAACCTGTTAACAGCCATATGTTTAGGTTATTTAAAAACATTTTCTAACCAGACAAACACCTATGAAATTCTCTTAAGAAATGATAAACACAGAACATAATTCTCCATCTATTACGGGCAAGTCTGATTTTTAGCAAAAGAACATAATATGGCTTTTTATAAAGGAACTGTAGACTCTTGTGAAATCACCGTAAAGACATAAGAATAATTACTTGTGAATCCATGTAAAGACATAAAAATAATTACTCATGAAATCACTGTATATATAGACATAAGAGCAATCACTCCTGATGCTATCAGCAACAATATGATTTCGGACTTTCGTTTTTCACATATTCAAACTCCCAAACCAGGCATACAACTTTGTCCAATAACTTTACCATGCTTCAGAAAGCTCATGGGAAATAGTAGAAAGATACACCAAAGATTATTAAAAATAATTTCCATTTGACTTCTAACACAAGAATACAATACTGGTTTCTATACTACAGAATTATTCGCTGTAGATTTTGACCAAAATCACTGTGTCAGATATATAAATGTAAACTTATTATAACTGTCACTGTTAATAACCATAATATTTTGTGTCCGTTTGTCTTCACATTTTCTAATTACTGATGTGGATAACTATCTCTTATAACAAATATCCTTAAAAAAATATCTTAAGAAAGAGTAGATCTTTTAGAATTTCAAAGACAAAACACAGTTTCACAGCAATAAAACACACTACTGAACTTGACAACAGAGCTATACATTCTAATGAAATAATGAAATAATTAAATATACATGAACATGTATATGACAGTTATTACATCAGACGGTATACAACTATTTTTTTTGTTCTTGTTATGTTTGGGGGTGGGGTGGGGGTGGTGGGGGGAGGTTTTACTTCGCATTTTTCAATTCCTGAAACAGTGCATATAACTTTCTCTTATAACTAACATCCTTCATAATTATCTCAAGAAAGAGTAGATCCCAAAGAATTTCCAAACACAGCACACAATTTCCCTTCCATCCAGTTGTATATGTAGCAAAAGAAAAGAACACTTTATATTCCCCAACAGAAGTGTATATAAACTATATATTCCCACAAGTTAATCACTATATGGATATGAGAATTATAACACACAGTTTAACCACGTCAGATGCCCACAGGTACAAAGCATCGTGAGTTAAGTACTATTTTAGCTTAAGTAAAACTGGTTGCTGTTGGTAGCCAAGCAATTAGAGATAGCTTACTGAATGTCACTAGTTATATTGTCTTCAAGTGAGACAAACATCTAATTAGTACCTGCCATGAATTGTTAGCAATTAACAAGAGAGAGAAAACCACCGTCTGATTGAGAGAGAGAGAGAGAGAGAGATAGAGAGAGAGAGAGAGAGAGAGAGA
>JAECMU010039260.1:0-22494 GCA_016106625.1 Dracogyra subfuscus
GAGAGAGAGAGAGAGAGAGAGAGAGAGAGATAGTATGTGTGTATGTCTGAAATTGGAATCGTTCGTGGTAGCTACAAAAAGAAAGAGAAGAAATAGAATAATACACTCGTGTCCGTTAGATTCCATTTATCTCACAACTTGCTTTGGCTCGTTAGATACATTTTAAAACAACTACATGTAGTTGTGAGATAACGGCCAATCATGTATTATTCTCTATTTAAAACTTTTTTTTAAAAAGCGGGAATACACCTTTAAATTACAATTAGCACGCCGCCCGAGTTACGAACAACATCCCGCCAATGAACGTTTATTAAATGACAGTGGGCAGGATTACAAAACGTCGATCGTCGGAAATCTGTGTCTGTTTCTTCCCTATTACGAGTCTGTCAGTCAGTGAACAGATCGTCTGTGGCGATAAGTAGTCGCGCATGTATTCGTGATGTTTCGGCAAAACCCGGCCCCGTGGCTGATTGAAATGTTTCGGCGAGTGCCAAACACCGCCGAGGAGTGTTAATATTTACGTACGTTTGTAATCGAAGTGTCAAATCGTTAAAGGGACCACACGACTTGTGTATGCTGCTAACAGATATAAATCAGCTGCAGAAGTTCCAACAAGTGTTATCGGATGTGTATTCTCTGATCACGGTGTCCTCAGACGAAAGGTGTATACGAATAAGAAAAAGAAAGAAAGAAAATCGAACAGTTTGTGAAACCCGGATATAAAGGTACGTTCTATTTGAATAACACGATTTCCGTTGGGCAGGTAGAGAGCTTTAGATTGCATCAAAGACAAGACAATAAATATTATGTCCAAAATACGTATGCCGAGAATAATCACAGCCAAATTAAAAACAGACGCTTACTTAAAATGCCTTACCACAAAACCATTTTTCAATATCCACTTTTCTTCAGCAGCTGTATTAAAACGACCTCGCAGCACTAAGACCAGACAAAAAGAAACCTGTTGCACTCTAAACGAGATCAAAAGGCCTATAATGGGTTGGGGTGGGGTATTTTTTCTTTGTATACCCACCACCCATAAAAGAAAAAACCTTTTTTCATTTCAATTTATTTCCGTGCTTATATCCAATGAAGGTTCAAGCATGCTGTCCTGGACACACATACACACACACACACACACACACACACACACACACACACACACACACACACACACCTCAGCGACCTGTTCAAGACAGTGGGTTGGCTGTTAGTAGTTAGTGAGAGAGAAGAAGGTGTAGTGGTCTTACACCTACCCATTGAATCGTTAAAACCGGCTCTGGGTGGGAGACGGATTCGGGTTGCGAACCCTGTACCTACCAGCCTTATGACCGATGGCTTAACAATGACGACACCACCGAGGCCTGTCATCCATAAATAAAAGTTTATTTAAGGCAAGACTGCAAAGGTGTAGGGAGGGGAATCACAACAACCCCACAAGGCGATAATAATAACTACTGTCCCTTTCACCTCTGTGTGATCAATTCCGGAACTGCCACAGTACGGTAGGTGCCTGGTGCTAGATTAAATGTAGCCACACATGGCGAGAGGGGCTGTATGGAGGCGGCCACTCACACCTCACCCCTCCCCAGTTGGAAAGTACCCTTATGGTTTATAAGATACATCTTTTGATTAGCTGGCGAAGACTGTTTTACTGCATCTTAATTTGCTTTCCGCTCCACCTCACCCCACCCACCTATTATCAATTCCGGAACTGCCTAGATAAAAGTACGGCCGTAGTAGTTCAGTGGTTAGGGCAATTACATGAGGTGTCATTGGATTATAAGATGATGGACCATTCCACATTTTCGATCACTTCTTCACGACTCGTATATCAGACTGTGGTATGTGCTATCCTGGTAGTAACAGTATGCGTATAAAAGAGCATTTGCTGCTAATCGGCAGTAAGAACAGTGTTTGGTTTTCATTTTATCCGGGACTAGCATGTTCAATTTTAAAATCTAGACAGATGAACTGTGTGCTCAGGACGATATACTAGAAGCTTGTTTAGATATAGGACGTGAAACACTACGGGGGAGCGAGATGTAGCTCAGTGTAACACGCTCGCCTGATGCACAGTCAGTCTAGGATCGATCCTCATCGGTGGTCCCATTAGGTTATTTCTCGTTCTAGCTACTGCACCACGACTGGTCTATCAAAGGCCATGGTATGTGATATCTTGTCTGTGGGATGGAGCATCGCTACTAATGAAAACAAAATGTAGCTGATTTCTTCTTTAAGACTAGATAAGGCGGGCAGCATGGCCCAGTGGTACAGTGCCCGCCTGATGCGCGGTCGGTCTAGGATCGATCCCCGTCAGCTAACCACTGGGATTTTTCTCGACATAACCATATGTCCGACGCCGATATAACCGTAATTAAAATGTGTTGAGTGCGTCGTTAAACAAACCAACAAAAAACAAACTATCCATTTTTATAATACCAAATGTTTGACATCCAGTAGCTAATAAATCAATGTGTAACGTCGTTAAAAAATAAAATAAATAAAAATATGATGGATGGGTCCAAATGCACCTTACACGGAAGTTGAAGGGAATCTGACATACGTTGTCATTAGATACTGTTTATCTTAGAGCACGTTGTTTCAAAAGGTATTTAACATGCCAAAGAAGATAAATGGAATATTCTGTTCATATAATAATCTTAAACTAAGTTTAAAAAAAAAAATCCAAAACAATGTCTGAATAACACTTATTTTGTGGCTGTTTCACTCTACATTTTTATGTCTTCGTCATACTTATGAATGAATGAATGTTCAACGACACCCCAGCACGAAAAATACATTGGCTATTGGGTGTCCAACTATGGTAAATGCAGTATGCCGTCATAATTCGTTATGTCATGGTGTACGAGTGTCTGTAGTGTCAATCGCAACTCAACTGCTTCGCTTTGATGTTTAGATCGTCACCATGGATCTGCAAAGCATAACGTTTTTAATCGATTCGCACATTATGTTGGGTATTGACTGTGATAAATTAGTGGTAGCGAGGAGTAGAACGTAGCCCATTGGTAAAGCACTCGCTTGATGTTGGTTAATCTGGAATCGATCAGCGTCGTTGAGCTCATTGAGGTATTGATCATTCCAGCCAGGGCACCACGGCTGGTATATCAAAGTCCGTGGTATGTGCTATCCTGTCTATGGTATGGTGCATATAAAATATCCCTTTCTTGTCATGTTATGTCATAGGGTTTAACGTGCACATTCAGAGCAAGCTGTTGTAGCGCACGCCTGTCGTGGGTGCAAGTGCTTGCGAAGCAAGCTCTTCCGTCCAAGACAGAAAGTCGGGGTGGGTGAAGGAGGGACCGCCTGCACTGGCAGGTGCAAGGGAGCATCAGCAGTCCGATCAAGATCGGTAGCAGGTGGGGGTATCCCTTTCTACTAATGCATTTGTTTTTATCGGGTTTCTTCTCTAAAACTATATGGTAAAATGGCCGATTATTAATAAATCAGCGCTCCAGTGGTGCAGTTAAGCATATAAACGGACCCTTGCTGTTTTATAGGTAGATAGCTGAAAAGACCACTTGGCTTCTTTTTTTCCACTGACACAATTAGAAAACATTATAGAATTGGAATCCAAGATTGCAGCTTTAAATACGATTGTACACGCCTCCGCTGCTTTTAACGTAAAGCTTACGACATTTAATATGCGGATAAAGTAATTTGATACAAGGTAGGAGGTTTCTTTATAAGAACATGTCATTGCAGTCAATGGAAGTTGCTTACTGACCGTAAATTAAAGTTTACTGGAGTGAAGATTAAACAAAAATAACAAAAGAAACAGAAATTTTTTTCAATAGTTGTTTAAGCAATGAGAAAAACCGCGGAACATCGTCACAATACAAAGTTAAGATCGCAAGGTTTCATGTTTTTGATAATGTATTGTGATATGAACCCATTTAATCCATTCTTTTTGCAGTTTATATCTTCATGTTTTCTTTTTACACACATAAGTGGCGACGCGACTCCTATGTGGGCTGTAGATTCTATTATATTGAGATAAAACGGATGCTGTTAAAACTGATAAATTCACATGGGTGGATGATGAATAAGTGTACGTACTAACATTACAAACAGGGCTCGATTTTTTTATTTTTTTTTATATTAACTGCAATCGGTTTTGAAAAGATTTTTGCCATAGGCAAAATGCTCAGCTATGGCAACTACTGCAATTTTGAATCTTCCTACCGCAATTTTGAATCTGCATACTGCAATTTCAAACCCTGTGTAACAAATAAACATAGAATTAAAACTAAAGATTATCCATTCATCCGACGACAATAATTTGTCATCAGCGTTAAAAAGAAAAACACGCCTCACAACCCTCCCCCACCCCCCACCCCCCCACCCCCCCGCACACGTTAGTGAAACATTTTCTGGCTGAACTTGGGACTGGTGTCTGTGAAAACTCTTAAAGGAAGGGACAATCAAGGCATTTGACCTGGTATGCATATTCAACGATATATAATGCACATTATTGTGTAATATCAACAAGGATAATCGTATAGTTAATTAATAAAACAGTTAAATGTGACGGCTATTATATATATAACGGGCGCAGCCATTTTGTACCATCCCAGTGAATGCGCCCTCTGGGAGCTGGTGGTTACGTAATACCTAATGTGTCAAGTCAGGAATTATTTTTCGCACTGAAGTAACAAAACATACCTGATTTTTGCGGATGCATCGCAGCATTCTGTAATACTAGTCATCCCAGTAAGCCAGCAACAATTATATATTATTTTTAATACAAAATAAACCACCATTGTCAAAGTGTTGAAATAACTACATCATGGTTTGTACATAAATTAACCCACGTACTGAAATAATAATCGGAGTGCTTTCTTAATTAATTTTGTTATTCTTTCCGTGGCCTTTACCTGTGGTTTCTGGTTGGCAGGTATATATTTAGACGATCCCCAGACACTGTGTCTAGACACATTAAAAATACGTGCCTTTTTTTATTAAGATCACAGGGTATTGTGTGTTAACCGCACGGACACCCCTCTAATCGTAATGGATCAGCCGTCCTGCTTTATTACTGTAAGTAATTCTGTAAAACCCTTGATTAAGTAGACTTTCCCATCTAAAATAACAAAACTGACCAATTACCAAAGAACATTATCATTTGGGTATCGTGGGTGGTCGTTTTTGTTCGAACGTAGCATACCAATAGGCGTAATAAAATGCTTATTTTTCTTTGGATTTGAAAAACAAGAAAAATACTATAACTCCATTTCGTTCTATTGATGCAAACTGAAATATATTTAGTTAAATAGTGTATTATACTATCAAGTCAGTTATGTTGTCTTACAAGTAAGGTTGATGAAAGCGAAGCGCCTTGTCATAAATTAGAGCGTTTGTTTACACTGTGCATAGAGCACGTCACTTCGCCCCAAGCTGTACCACCGGATGTTACAAAAACGAAACAAAATGGCTGTCCCCAGTTAGTAAGAATAATATGTTTTTATTATTAACTCTAAAATTACGCCTATTTCATTTGTTAAAGTGTCAATATGTGTTGGTGGTCCGGGTTTGCATCTTCCCAAACATAAATCTCTTGTCTGAGTTTACTCTACCTTTAACAGTGATTCAGTGTGACCGTTGACACACACCATCCCCAAGTCCAGTCAAGAAATGAAGAAAATGTTTTACTTAACAACGCATATGGTTAAGGACCACACAGATATTGAGATGAAACCCGCTGTCGACACTTCATGGGCTACTATTTTTGATTAGCAGCAATGGATCTTTTATATACACCATCCCACATACAGGATAGTACATACCACGACCTTTGTTATACCAGTCGTGGTGCACTGGTTGGAACCAGAAATAGCCCAATGGGCAAGTTCAGTCAGCGAACGTTTCCAGATTGGAGAGGTTTCGTAGTCACACCATAACTGTTACGGATACCGATAGCTAATTATAATGGGTTAAATTTACAAAACCTTTTGGCGTCTTACACGCGTGTCATTGCATACATTTACAATCCTAAAACTCCTTCGTTTAAGAAAAACAGGCTTCGCAAATTCAGTCCAATATGATGCCTTAACATTGCTAATCGTTTAGATAGTTTAGCAAATCGACAGCGCTAGTGAATTAAACATGGCGACATTCTCGGAAGTGTTATTTATTTATTTATTTTATTTCTATTTTATTTATTTTATTATTTTATTTTATTTTATTTATTATTATTATTATTTTAAAATTATGAATTAGCCACGAAATCTATTACGTAAAAAGAGGGAAGCAAATTGCAGTGACGCATAGGTATATGAGTTCTTATTTTCCTATTGTGGGAGTGGGAATGAAAATGGGCAGCCTGATTTTTGTTCGAATTACATAAAAGTGCCCGAATATGTATTACAACGTTTATTCATATTAACATTACTACCGAACAGCTATATAGGATTGTAAACGAATTGCCACTCAGTTTTACATGGGTTGCAACTAATATCGTGGATAGAATGATGGAAATACGTGGTAAAAAAAAAAGTGTTGAGGCCAGCTAATTTTTTCCAGGATTTCTCTATCGTTTTTGCCCGAATTTGACAATTTTCTCAAGGGCTGTGTTTGCGAAACCTCTTTAGGAGAAACTTTTCAAATTCATTCTTTTGAATCGTCAGAATTTGTGACAATTCAGAACACTTCACCTGGCTATGACATAAGTATTTACTCGTCCTCGGGTAAGATCTGAAATGTTTATTTTGTAGAGTAACCGACAAAAGTGCAGAAAAAAAGTGATAAAGAATTATTTATATAAAGGTTTAAAAAGTTTGTTTTGTTTATCGACAACACTAGAGCACATTGATTTATTTATTAATCATCGGTTACTGGATGTCAAACATTTGGTAATTCTGACATATAGTCTTAGAGAGAAAACCCATTATATTTCCTTTATTTTATGATATTTTATATGCACTATCCCAAAGACAGGATAGCACATATCACAGCATTTAATACATCAGTCGTGGTGCACTGGCTGGAAAGAGAAATAGCCCTATGGGCCCACTGACGAGGATCGATCTTAGATCGACCGCGTATCAGACGGGCATTTTATCATTGGCTACGTCCGGCCCCCTGTTTAATTTAACGACACACTCAACATTTAACCCAGCCAGTACGCCACAAGTGGTATATCAAAGGCCGTGGTATGTGCTATCCTGTCTGTGGGATGATGCATATACAAGATATTTTGCTACTAATAGAACAAATGTAGCGGTTTTCCCTTCTAAGACCATATGTCTGGATTATCAAATGTTTGACATCCAATAGCCGATGATTAATAAAAAGTGCTCTAGTGGTGTTATTAAACAAAATATATTTAAAAAATCAACATATAATTAATTAAGTCCACGGTGATAATTAAACAGATTCAAAGATATTTATACCCTCCAAATCCTAATCAGACATTTAAAAAATGTTAACATAAAAGGGAGTTTTGCGTACATCATTTAATTTTTGGGCAGGTGCCCTGCTTATTCAGCAACCCCCCCCCCAAAAAAAAAAAAAAAACCCCACACAACAACAATCAAACGATTTTGGGTTTTATTAAAATTATCCAATCCAAAATGTTTGTCTATTGGTAGCGTCTTGGTTAGGCCATCGGTCTACATGCTGGTAGGTACTGGGTTCGGATCCCAGACGAGGCATGGGATTTGTAATCCAGATATCGACTCCAAACCCTGAGTGAGTGTCCCGCAAGACTCAGTGGGTAGGTGTAAACGACTTCCACTGACCAGTGATCCATAACTGTTTCAACAAAAACCATGGTTTGTGCTATCCTGCCTGTGGGAAGCGCAAATAAAAGATCCCTTGCTGTCTGTAAAAGAGTAGCCTATGTGGCCACTGCGGGTTTTCTCTAAAAAAAAATGTCAGGATGACCATATGTTTGACGTCTAATAACCGATGATAAAATATAAAAAAAATCAGTGTGCTCTAGTGGCGTCGTTAAATAAAACAAATTTTACTTTTATTGTGTCTTGTAGGGGATACTGCTGGCTTCATTTGATGGGTAATTTGCTATGATATATTGCTATCTCCTCTACCCCAAATTTTCAATAACGTTTTGCACATTTTGTACATAAGATCAAATTTCTCACGTATTGTCAGGAATCAAAATGTCCACCCTGATTTTTGTGATGACCCAGGTGGTCCCCTCACCAAATATGAAGGTGATTTAGGGGACATCTCATGCATGCATAATGAATGAAAAATACATCGGCTATTGGGTGTCAAACTATGGTAATGCAAATAAATAAAGTGATGATCAACATCAATATAAAAATTCATGGTTTAAACAAAAACAGTGTAAAGAACTATACAAAAGCACAAATATCACAGAATTTTACGGATACTGAATTTTACTCAAAACTTCAATTGTGTGCTGTATTGGCCATTCTAAAAGAAAATGTTACACCCCTGCACCACGGTGAGGTTACAGCACGCGCAGGGGCATGCATGCATAAAGTCCTCAGCTTCAGGAGTATGTATTTGTCACACGTTTGTTTTTCTACTGGTGTAATCTGCAATTCTTCTCCTGCCGAGGACAGGCGTGCGCTGCAACTGCTTGCTCTGAATGCGCACGTAAAGCCCTATGACCTAACCTGCAATGTCTTAACCACGTCTGTAACCTACGTCTTATTACCTGTCACCAATACCCCTGAATTGTTTTCTAATTTGTAAACTTTTGATACTGGCCCTTAACTTGTGACTTGTAGCTAATATACCCTATGTTACACCAGTTGTCGAGCACCGACTGGAACGAGAAATAGCCCAGTGGGCCCACAGACGGGGACCAGCAATCCTAGATTAATTGTACATCAGACAAGCTCTTTACTATTGGGCTACATCCCGTGCGACAAATGTATTTATACGTGGTTTTAGATTATGTTTTGAAGTACCTGTCCTGGACAGGCGTGCGCTACAACAATTTGCTCTGAATGTGCATGTAAAACCCTATGACCTGACCTGACCGTTTGAAGCAAGACACGGGACGGGACGGGACGGGACGGGACGGGGACGGGACGGGACGGGGACGGGACGGGAACTCTTATTAACGTGCCCATATCCACAGGGGTTCAGGCACGCCTACCCCGGACTCAGTCTCTGACATCGCCAGTGGCGATTCCGGACAAAAGAAGCAAGACACTGTTTTACGTAGGACGAAAGAAAGAAATAAATGTTTTATTTAACAACGCACTCAACACATTGTATTTACGGATATATGGCGTCAGACATATGGTTAAGGGCCACACGGATTTTGAGAGGAAACCCGCTGTCGCCACTTCATGGGCTACTCTTATGTCAATTAACAGCAAGGGATCTTTTATTTGCGTTTTCCACAGACAGGATAGCACAAACCATGGCCTTTGTTGAACCAGTTATGGATCACTGGTCGGTGCAAGTGGTTTACACCTACCCACTGAGCCTTGCGGAGCACTCACTCAGGATTTGCAGTCAGTATCTGGATTAAAAATCCCATATCTCGACTGGGATTCGAACCCAGTACCTACCAGCCTGTACACCGATGGTACGTAGGACGAAGTACCTTTAATACTATTAACGAAAGCACCATGTAACCCCAGTTAAACTGACCTGTACTTTTTTTTAATTTAAAAAGTATAATCGTGTGTCACACACCGCCTGTTATAGCAGTCATCCGCCATGAGTCGGACAAAGCAACAAACCGCAGGTTGTAATTATCTTTTCAACATGCATGTTACTCGCAAACATCGTGATATCCACCTAACTTAATCCAATACCCACGCATGGGTGACCGCATTGGTAGTGACCAGCACAACATCCATATAGGTCTTTATACACTAGCGTCCATCGTAACAATAACATGTTGACGTTTCGTTTCATTTTAATTTATAGGTATAATATCTATGCTTATTTCCAATTAATAAGGGCGAATCCAAAAATCCAGGGACCTATCTCCAGTGAAAAAAACAACCCTGAGTGCATTTGTATTTCATATCCCCAGTGCGTTATTTCTCGTGATAGCCAGCGGTCGTGGTATGTACTATCCTATATGTGGGTTCAGCATATTAAAAGTCCTTTGCTGTTAATCGAAGAGTAGCCAACTTAGTGACGGCAGCGGGTTTCCTCTTTAATTATGTATGTGAGGTGTGTCGTTAAACAAAATATTCCTTCTTTCTTTCAGTCTATATATCCATCCATCCATTCATCCATCCATCCATCCATCCATCCATCCATCCATCCAATCATCCATCCATCCACCTACTTACCTACCTACCTGTTTACCCATTCGCACACTCATCGGTCCGTCCATCCGTCCATCCGTCCATCCAACCGTTCGTTCATGATATGGTATATTACAAATCTAGGAGTGGGTCCATATATTTATTTGTATCCAACCTTGTCTCTCTCCTAAAATGTACCGATGATCAAAATAATGTATACTGATAAGTTTTCAGAAATAGTAAAACCACCACAAAACGCAACTTGATACAAGTATACCAGGATTGAACCCCGTCGGTGGACCCATTTGGCTATTTTTCGTTCCAGCCAGTGCTCCACAACTGGTGTAACAAAGGCCGTGGTTTGTACTATCCTGTCTGTGGGATGGTGCATAAAAAGATCCCTTGATGCTGATCGAAAAGGGTAGCCCATGAAGTGGCGACATCGGGTTTCCTCTCTCAATATCTGTGTGATACTTAACAATATATCCGACGCCATATAACCGTAAATAAAATGTGTTGAATAAAACAGTTCCTTCCTTCCTTCCAAAATTATAATCATTTGGTGAAATATGACCACTACACAATAATTACCATCCAATATCTACAATAATTACCATCCAATATCTACAATAATTACCATCCAATATCTACAATAATTACCATCCAATATCTACACCACAGTTTACACACAGCTCTAGGGGTCAAATCACCTGCAAACGTCTCCGCATTGTGCATGTGCTTTCCGGGCATACATATGGATTTGTTTTTCATATAATATTATGTCACTCATGGAACATTTTAAGGACACAAGAAAAGAAAAAATATTGTGTACTGTTAATAGTAATAAGAATTGTGGTTTAGTCGCACATATTTTCATATACCAGTTCTGGTAATAACATCCAACGAGGCCAATCTAAAAACAAATGTTTCTTGTATCCTACCCAGCTCATGAAAATCACCTCTCTATCGTTCTACTACTTTTTTTTTTTTTTTTTTAATAATAATAAAACGCCTACATTCCTACTCACAACTAAAATTGTTGGTTCGAGTTGCATTAAAGTGAAATAGCCTAGTGTGTAAACACTAAAGCATTTTTTTCTTCTATTATAGCTGCTTTTGATAATTGAAATTATACTTTACTTAGATTTTATTATTTATATTATCCATTTCCGTACATTCGAAGTGTTTTTGGTCATCCAGGTGTTTTTAATATCACAAAATGCATTTATCATATTTAAAAAAAAAAAACCCACGTGCGTCTGAGAATAACAGTTATGAAGTCGAATTTTAGTCTACTTTTAGAGGGTATTTCACCATTTCAAAGTCACAGAGTCATGTTTCACTCAATTGTAACAGGTTTGTAGATTAACTAAACTTAGTGTGCATTTTCATGGTTGAAGCTAGGGTGTGTCTCTTTAAGGCAAACATTTTTTTTAAACGTCCCATTGCCGAACACTGTTTCTAATGTTTGCTCCGATTGAGAATAACAAACATAGACTGTAAAGATTAAATCAGATTCCTCCACGAAGGTATGTAGTCTTACATGACATATGACAGCATTGTTTGTTAGAAAATCCTTGACATAGCGGCATGCCAAAATACAATCGCATTTACTGTTGTGCGTCCGTGCTAGGTCAGGTGTCCCA
Organism: Dracogyra subfuscus; assembly: GCA_016106625.1. Taxonomy (NCBI): domain Eukaryota; kingdom Metazoa; phylum Mollusca; class Gastropoda; order Neomphalida; family Peltospiridae; genus Dracogyra; species Dracogyra subfuscus. The sequence continues at coordinate 11,876 of JAECMU010039260.1, forward strand.
TATAGGCCTACTAACGTTACCACATATAATTATATAAGTATAAAACGAGGCTTCCGCGTCGCTGGCTTTAACAGACGAGGGACCATGGGGGCAATTACATCCTTTCCCCGTCACGTTCTATATTCACAGACAACAGACTGTGGTAAAGCGTTGGCTTGATGCGCGATCGGTCTACGATCGATCCCCGTCGGTGGGCACATTGGGCTATTTCTCGTTCCAGCCAGTGTATCACGATTGGCATATCAAACGCCGTGGTATGTGCTATCCTGTCTGTGGGATGGTACATATAAAAGATCCCTTGCTGCTAATCGAAAAGAGTAGCTCATGAAGTGGCGACAGCTGGTTTCCTCTCTCAATACATGTGTTGTCCTTAACCATATGTCTGACGTCATATAACCGTAAATAAAATGTGTTGAGTGCCTCGTTAAATAAAACATTCCTTTCTTTCTTTATATATAAGTACGCAATATGACTTTTATCATGTTTAACCTAGCCACTAAAAACGGCCTAGAAATAAAATAAAAACTGAATATAATATAATAGGTCATATAAAATTTAATTTCTGAGATAAGTTTGGCATCTATTTTGCGCTTCTGTACCAAACGACACAGGGATTTCCCATGTTACTGCATGCTTCCAACTACAGTATAACTGCACGTTCGCCTAACTGTCGCTCAACGTATCCTTATGATGTTGTTATTGTACTTTTGCGACGTCGCTAGGGCATAACGACCGACAGCTTCGGGAACATGGCCATTGTTCAACCAGCTATGGATCACTTGTCGGTGCAAGTGGTTTACACCTACCAGTCGGTATCTGGATTACAAATCACATGCCTCGACTGGGATCCGAACTCAGTACCTACCAGCCTGTAGATTGCTGGCCTAACCATAATGCCACCGAAGCCGGTCATTTAACACAGAGACAAAGACATTAAAAAAATAATTTGACATTACAAACATTGATGATGATGAAATACATGGTGAAGCCGCAGTATTTCCATTTCGGTATGGGACTACTTGACAGGTCCGTGCTCCACGCTTGCTGTCAGTTGAGCTATCTCGGTATCACCAGAGCCCAGGGTACATGGAACCTGTTGTGCATGCCGGGTAATCATCCCCCATGTGGGATCATACACTCGGGAAACACACCCGTAATCGTACCCGTGAAGTGGGTGAAACATGGTGTATGCGACCTTAGACCTACCCACTGAGCCTAGCGGTGCACTCACTCAGGGTTGGAGTCTGTACTGGCATGAAACATTTCCCGTTGCCTCAGGTGGGATACGAACCCAGTACCTACCCGCCTCAAGTCCAATGGCATAATCGCTACACCACCGAGGCTAAAATAAACACAACTGTGTATGTACCGCAATAGTCTTCATTCTAAATACAGTACCATAGTTATTTGTGTTCACAAGACAGACACACGCTAGCAATAGCTTACATTCTAACCTTGCTCACCAAGTCTGACTATAGACATTTGCTTACAAGTAGACACACGATGGTATCCGCCGTAAATAGTCTTCATTCTCTTCTGATTTTAAGCATCAACAAATAAATAGAGTGAGGCATTCGAATTCCCAGAAGAAACGTCTGACATGCTTATCTACGACTTGCAGAGGAAATACGGTACACGCGAATCTCATAAAGAACCCGCGCAAAGAACGCTGTAACGGTCCCAGGTGGCGCCCTCTAGCAGCAAGTCTTGAATGGTTGCGAGGTCGCAGTGAAAGTTTTTCTCAATGAGTTTCTGCGCCTGACCTTTATTGATGCCATCAGTGCACACGTTATGTTGGCTTCATTAAGTGAGGTTTGTTACACACATGGTGGCAATGCCAACGTCTGTATTTCAAATAACTGTATATGTCAATATTGGACATGCCCGTTGGAGAGAAATTTGAAGTGGGTTGGGCACACATGAATATAACTAATATCTGAAACATTGACGCTGGATGTCTGTGGGATAGAAGAGAGCTAACGTATTCCCCTTTCATTTAAACTTATTTCCATGCTTATATCCAATTAAGGTTCAAGCATGCTGTCATGGGCAAAACCGTAGCTATCTGGAATGTCTGACAGGACAATGGGTTAGTGGTTAGTAAGAGAGAAGAGAGTGTAGTGGTCTTACACCTACCTATTGAGTCGTTTAAAACTCGCTCTGGGTCGACGTCGGTACCGGGCTACGAACTCTTTTATCCGATGGTTTAACTACGACACCACCATGTACAATTATTGAATGGTAGATGGCGCTAAACGTGTTCTGGGTCATTTTGAATATTGTATCCATATTATTTTAAATTGCCCTTACCCTAGCCTTTTAGTAAAATACCATACGCCCTTGTGACATTCCACACATGTTTGTAACACCATATACACCTTATTAACATCCCATACACCTTTGTAACATCTCATACACCTTTGTAACATCCCATACACTCGTGTAGCATTACAAACACCCTTGTAACATAGCATATACTCTTGTGACATTCCAAACACTCTTGTTTAATCACAGACACCCTTGTAACACCCCATATACTCTTGTAACATCCCAAACAACCTTGTAACATCCAAAACAACCTTGTAGCATCACAAACACTCTTGTAACATCACAAACACCATTGTAAAATTATGTAAACTCTTGTTACATTCCAAACACCATTGTAACGTCTCTTTCAAAGACCCTCGAAGTTAATAATTCGTTTTCATAGCTCCCATCTGAGAGCACTACAAAACATTTCAAGTTGTCTTGCCACGAACAACACTGAAAGCGACCCCGCCAAACGTCGTGATGAACTCATCAAACTCAAATGAACACCGCAAAATCAATAGCCTGTACCGTGCTCCAATGAGCCACTTTGTCCAAGACGTGCACGGCGACAGTAATAAGCAATCAAACGCCCATTCACTATTTGCTGTAGGGAAGAGATTTTTCTTTCAAAGTTAGTCGGCTGCTGCTTTTTTTCTTCTTTTTAAAAAAACTAGGCTCCAAGAAAGTCATATTGATTCTCTGACGTCACTGGCGGTTTTAGGGCTTTCTAGTTAACCGCCCAAACAGAACAGACGTTAGTGAGGTATTCTGGATATGATTTCTTTGAGGAATAGTCTGCAATAAAAATCTAATGAAGCCTGCGAGAGAACTGACTACGTGTGTTAGTGCCGGAAGGTAGGACAATGGGTTTGTAAGAGACAGATAAAATGAAATAAAACCCTGCGATGGTATGCGTGGAATAGTGAGAATGGTGCAAAGAGCAGATGCACTAGATCCCAAAAATTCAGGAGAAGGCAAAGTAATAACCAGTTTACCTAGAATTTAAATATTTCGAAAACACCGTAACTTATTTATTTATTACGTAAAGTTGGGAGTATATGTATTTTGGAAGTTGGGGTGAAAGACTCCTTAAAATAATTGCTGACCATTAAAAAAATAATAGTACCACATGAAAAACCACTCTTTGTTGTAATTACAATATGGTGAGAGCATTAATATTAAAATACAAAATGCATCTACATAATAAATTATATTAAAACTTCAGTCTAGGATCGATCCCCGTCAGTAGGCCCATTGGGCTATTTCTCTTTCCAGCTAGTGCACCACGACTGGTGTATTAAAGGCCGTGGTATGTGCTATTCTGTCTTTGGGATGGTGCATATAAAAGATATTTTTTTAATTTATTTTTTGGTTTGTTTAACGACGCACTCAACACATTGTAATTACGGTTATATCGGCGTCGGACATATGGTTATGTCGAGAAAAACCCCAGTGGTTAGCTGACGGGGATCGATCCTAGACCGACCGCGCATCAGGCGGGCACTGTACCACTGGGCTATACTGCCCGCATATAAAAGATCATTTGATACTAACGGAAAATATAACGTACTTCCTCTTTAAGACTATTTGTCAGAATTACCCAGTATTTTACATGCAATGCCGATAGTTAATAAATCAGTGGTGTCGTTAAAAAAAATCTAACTTTACATTTTGTATCAAAACTATATTAGATTTCATGAAACGTCTTAATACTCGGGAACCGCTGTCAATCAAATGCCATCTCTGATCATTAAATATAAATTTCCTATGAAGTCTCTACATTCTTATTAAATCATTTTAGCTGTAACGCGAGCGTGATTATTTATTTATCAGAACTTGGATACTTATTAAAACAGAGAATATGATAATGGTTTTCACTGGCCGCGAGTCGCGATCTGATAAGTTATTAAATCACCATTCACATGGTTCGAAGTACATTCGTGAAAGATGATTTGTTATCCAGGCGAGGACACGGGTTGCTATAATATAGCTTAGCAGTAGATCACTCGCCTAAGGTAAAATATTTCAGATTTTCTTCAATGTAAATGTCAATTTTCAATTCCCAAACCCATGCCACTAATTTTTTTTTCATTTTTATTAAAACAATTTCGAATTTTAGCTACTTTTTGTGATTGATTTACATCTAGTACTGCAATTAAAGGGACATTCCTGAGTTTGCTGCACATTTTAAGATGTTAGCGACTAGGAAAGACTGTTTAACGTTTGTAGTTACATATCAAATATATTTTTCTGCTTAAAAGGTTAGTGGCTGCATATTAAACGTGTTTCTGATCGTTCTAATATTTGTACTAGGTTAAATTTCATTTTATTTCCAAAAATATAATGGGTTATAGCTAAAACGGAACCGTGCCAAAACGGCCCCAGGCGAAAACGGAAGCAAATTGGACAAAACGGAACCTGTGTTGGCTAAAACGGCACCAAAATCTGTGGACAAAACGGAACATGCGTTGGCTAAAACGGCACCGAAATCAAAACCAAAATTAATAAGGCATATAAGGGCTTACCATGGACGTCCCAAATGTGAAAAATCAACAATGTGCACGTAAAGCAAATCTATTCTAGTAAAGAAAAGTGAAACACCCTCCGGTAAACAGAAAATCTAACAACAACGGTCTCGCTGTTAAATATCAATGAGGTAAATATCACAAGAAAACTAGCGACTATGTATCCGGTCGACGTGTGTGTGCACTGGAAATATTTCCATATACTTTAATGGGCATTAACAATTAGCAATACAGGTGTAATAAGATAAAAAGAATAATGTGCTCTAGTGGAAGAGTTAAATTAAAAAGAAACTCACTCTCTCTCTCTCTTTCTCTCTCTCTCTCTCTCTCTCTCTCTCTCTCTCTCTCTCTCTCTCTCTCTCTCTCTCTCTCTCTCTCTCTCTCTCTCTCTCTCTCTCTCTCATTATATGTGGTTCCGTTTTAGCCACAATCGGTTCCGTTTTCGCCAACAAAAATGGTTCTGTTTTGGTAGTGGCTCCGTTTTAGCCTTTTTTCGTACATACGAAATTATTTGGGCTTCTTACAAATATTAAGACGACCAATTTAATATGTAGCTTTAATCGTAGAAATATTTTATTAGTCGGAAAGATTTTACAATGCAACAAACTCAGAAATGTCCCTTTAACTATCAAACATTGCTTATGAGTTAGTAACGTAGACGACGACAACAACGAAAGAAAGAAAGAAAAAAGAGAGAAAAACTTCTCTTTTTTATTTTTATTTTTTAAAATAGTAATTACATTTTTCTCTCGATGTTGTGTGATTTTCATAACAGAATTTATTCTGACCCACTACTTGAATTGGGATGTATGCAAAAGATAATTTTTAGTGCTACAATGACCTGGTTTAAGTTCAGCCAAGCCGAGCAGAAAAATAAGCCCGTCCGCTAGACTGGTTTATGCGCTTCACGGTAAACCAAATGACCACATCGGATACCAATCAAAAAGTTCACGAACGTTAGCGAAACATTAACGGTCACGTCGGGAACCAGTCAAATAATCGTGAACGTTAGCGAAACGTTTGGTGGCTGAACTGGGGGAAGACAGAGTAGAAAAAAAAGGTCCGCTAGATTGGTGCTTCACGTCAAAGCGGATGACCGAAGGGGTCAAGCCCTTCTAAGGGCCCTGTGGGCAACCTAGGGAGACACCACAGCAACACATAGGTCTAATTAACGAGCTACTCTCGATATACTAAGTCAAAACCTATACTAGCTCGACTGCCTTTTACAATTTAGACTGACCGTTCAAAATTCGCGCCACAATTTCCTCAAATCAAATTGCTCCATTCAAAATTCCATAGCACCACCACCCACTCCCAGCTGCTACCGATTTCGGTCAGACTGCTGGTGCTCCCTTGCACCTGCCAATGCAGGTGGTCCCCTCTTCACTCNNNNCCCCCCCCAACTTTCTGTCTTGGACGAAAGAGCTTGCTTCGCAAGCACTTGCGCCCACGACAGGCGTGCGCTATAACAGCTTGCTCTGAATGTGCACGTTAAACCCTATGACATGACATGACATGCGGATGACCACTTCGGGAATCAATGAAAAAAAATATATAGTTCGCAAAGATTAGCGAAAAACGGCTGGCTGAACCATCGTCTCTCAAGTGAGTACCCTAGCCACTGAACTACAATCCCGATGCACAAATTTGAAGAAAAAAAATACGAAAAAGAAGAAGAAGAAAAGAATTAAACAAATACACCTGAAAACTAGTCTATATCTCTCATAACCAGACTATAGCGACCTCTGTTTGACTGACAGCTCTCATTTACCACACTCCATTTGGAGGGAACAGATAACACATTTAATCCCGTGTTGAAACCCTTTCAACTGCACATTCAAACTCTTCTCGCCCAGTGTGTTTAGAAATTGCCTTCTCCAGTTATTATCGACGAAGCTATTAACACTGTACTGGTTGACATGGCCATATTGTTAGATATGAATGCGCCGCTTTTGTCTATTTTCGTGGTGCAACAACGATCGACATTTCGTTTTTCACCCCGAGGACTGGACAGATCCTAAAATACCCTTTACATGTAATCAGAAAACAGTAAAGTCTGTTTGGCATAAAGATGTTTATTATTAAAATATAAGTCATTACGACTGGTGTTTTCTCAGTGGAATTGATCAATATATATGATACGGTTCAACACGCCAGTTCAACTACTGTAACAGATGAGTAGGCCTACAACGTTATGTAGCATACTCGCTCAAACACGCATGCATTTACACTCAAAGGTGAACGAAAACAACACCACAAGGGCACATTGATTTATTAAGCATCGGCTATTAAATGTCAACCAATTGATCATTCTGACATAGTCCTAGAGGCAACTCGCTTCTTTTTTTCTCATTAGCAGGACAGTACATATCTTGGCCTTTGATATACTAGACGTGGGGCACTGGTTGGGACGGAGATAAATCTAATCAGAAGATGGGTCCATCAAGGGGTTTCGATTATTCGATCTAAGCACCTCACCTACTGACTGAGGTAGATGCCGGCCCTAACATTCACACATTGATAATAATGTACACGATATATGTCTGTACACCTGTATTCATACCTACATACACACAATATACCTATATACATATTTACATGTCCATGTACTTGAATTACATGCTACACAAAACAGGCATAAGTGGGTCTGTCTATAGATACAGAATGATATAAAAGACAGCATTGTTGTTGTGTCCCCAAAATATCGTTCCTTTGTGACTTAAATTTTCTATTAAGACCATATGGGTGTAATGTCTTGATTTTTTTTTTCAATTCAAAATTCTTCTCTAATCCTTATATATGAGCGTATCTTGTCAAACGATCCTAGCCATGTCCTTTTAAGGATAGAACCGGGGAAAATAATAATAACAGATCAAGCCATTTTAATGGATAAAAACTAGGAGGCAACCATGGGAGACCAAACAGCAATGGTCACCAATATGCTAGGTTCAAATATGAGCTACTTTCAGCAAAATAAGTTAAAAATTAACATCAGCTCCCGTTTGTCTTTCTATGAACCGTTCCAAAATTACTTCAAGAAATTTGCGCAGTATTTTCCCCTTTGACTTCATTCCACGGGATATTCAAAATTCAAAAAAAAAAAAAAAATCCCATGACAGGCGTGCGCTACAACTGCTTGTTCTGTATATGTACGTAAAACCTTATGACCTGGCCTAAACGATCCTTATATAATGGTGACTTCTAGGTTTCTCATGCTATGGTTAGGTTGGTTAAAGGAAGGAAGGAAATGTTTTATTCAACGACGCACTTAACACATTTTATTTACAGTTATATGGCGTCGGGCATATGGTTAAGGACCACATAGATATTAAGAGAGGAAACCCGTTGTAGCCACTTCATGGGCTACTCTTTTCCGACAGGCATGATAATACATACCACGGCCTTTGATATACCAGTCGTGGTGCACTGGCTGGAGCAAGAAATAGCCCAATGGGCCCATCGACGGGAACCGATTACAGACCGACCGCGCATCAAGCGAACTCTTTACCACTGGGCTACGTCCAAGCCCCAAGTTTGTTAAAGTGCCATGCCACTGGTTTGTCCTTTGCTTTTTAATGTCCCACACGTGTTTTTTGGTCCTTTTCCACAGTGATCCCTCGTTTTCTGCTTCACACATGCACTCATGTACACGCGTACGAATAGATACATACAAGTTAAAAGTTAATTTTGTTTAACGACACAACCACAGAACATTGATTTATAAAGCATCAACTGTTGGATGTCAAACATTTGGTAATTTATGACACGTAATTTGAGAGAAAACCCGCTACCTTTTTTCCATTAGCAGTAATGGGTTTTGTATATGCATTTTTCCAAAATCAGGACAACACATATCACAGTCTAATTAAAATTAGCTCCACTATTACATGTGGATCTAACAGCAGCCAGTTGGAGCTCATGTCCACCAACAACACCTTACTTTAAAGTGATTTAAAAATAAGTCCCAATGTCCAGGTAACATTTCGTCTGTAAATTATAATTTAAATACTGACCAATCACACTTCGCCTTTTATAACGTTATTTGGGAGCATACAAATTATAAAAATATCGGGCGAGTCTATTTTAGTGGCCGCAGTACAGCGAACCATACCAATACGTACGGGGTGGGTTATCAGTCTTCAATTTTACATTAAAATGTATTTATTTATTTATAAACAAAAGACCCAAACTAAATCAGTCTTCAGTTTTACATTACAAATTATTTATTTTATCAAGTAAAACATGTTTTAAAGCATTCGTAATTCACACGAAACATGTCGTGTACCCTCAGGATAATTATTTTTAAATCACTGGCAAGATTCTGCAAGTAAGGTTTTGATTGGTGGACATGAGCTCCAACTGGCTGTTGTTAGATCCACATGTAATAGTGGAGCTAATTTTAATTAGATTGCACATATCACGACCTTTAATACTTTGTCCAGTGAGGTGGTTTGATCTTTCGACGTATGCACCTCAGACGAAAGCTCCTATGACCGCTCAGACCCAGACACACACACAGACAGATAGACAGATAGACGAGCATATAGACAAGACAGACACATAGACAAATACAAGGGCATACAGACAATGATACACGCAGAAACAAACATACGAGCACACGAAGACAAGCTGGCAGGTACGTACAGAGAAATATACAGGCACACATACACACACATGAACACGCACATACGTGTAACCTCAGAGACACACGGAAACATACACACACACACACACACACACGCAGAGCACACGCACACATACACAGACAAGCACACACACACACACACACACACACAAGCACACATGAGCACACACACACACACACACACAAGGACACACACGCACACAAGCACACTCACACAAACATACTATACACACGCCCGCACGCTCACACATACACACATGCGCATACACACAATCTTCTATGTTATCGAAGAAAGAAAAGAAAACATTTTGATTCTTTTTTTTATGTAAACTCTATGTCAAATACACACACGTGGTCTGTGGAGTGTTAACGTCTGTGTTATGTTGTTTTTCTGGCACGGCTGTATATTATCTACTCATTTGTCTTCGCGTGGTTATAACACGTAAACCTGAGCATTGTATCTATGTATATGCTTAGATAAATCAGAGTACTATTACCTGAGGCATGTTCAGAATTTCGAGAGATCGCAGTCGCTAGCTAGACTGGTTGTTACGCCTAACGTTAAATGAATATGATATGATAGAAGACGTTGGTACCAGTCTAAATGTTCGCGAGCGCTCTGCCTTCTGAACATATCACTGATGGAAAGAAGGAAGGTTGTATTTAACGACAAACCCAACATATTTTAATTACGGTTATATGGTGTTTAACATATCATTATATATTATACACAGATTATAATGAGAGAGGAAACCCGCTACCGGTACTGATGGATGCGTACTCTTGGGTACAGAGTAAGAAATAGTTCAGAGGAGAGTCTCGTCTGAGGGGTCGTAGGTTCGAATCTCTTGGTGAATCGATTCTGTTTAAATAAAAATCCCATAACTGGTAGCCGTAAATTAAAGTCCCTGATATATGAAGAAAATACTTCCAGATGACACGTAATCTCAGACTGCCGCCTACCCATGTTCTGGGCGAACGTTAGATGATGAAGAAAATATAGATAGTGTAGCGGGCAGCATAGCCCAGTGGTACAGTGCCCGCCTGATGCGCTGTCGGTCTATGATCGATCCCCGTCAGCTAACCACTGGGGTTTTTCTCGACATAACCATATGTCCGACGCCGATATAACCGTAATT
>JAECMU010039276.1:1084-12333 GCA_016106625.1 Dracogyra subfuscus
CCCCCCCCCCCCCCCGTAGTTACGCCACTGACATAGGGTGAGGTTTGTAAGATCGGAATTTCTATACAAAATACACATATTTCTCGGTCACTGTAACAAAATTCAAGTAGCGTTTTAACAGCCTGTATGGTCTATACTAAGATGAATATCCCTACTACATACCCACATAGGTCACACTCCGTCAAATTCTTTATAACGGCTAGCAGACACACGGTGACGTTTCTACTATCGCAATTTGTATACAAAATACACATATTTGTCGACCGCTGTGTACTAAATATCAAGTAGCATTTTAAATGACTATGTTCTATACTAAGAAGAGTATCCCTACTACATACCCATATAGGCCACATCCCGTCAAATTATTTATAACGGCTAGCAGACACAGGGTGAAGTTTCTACTATCGCAATTTCTATACGAAATACATATATTTCTTGGCCGCTCTGTACTAAAATTCAAGTAGCGTTTTAAAACCCTCTATGATCTATACTAAGATGGGTATCCCTTCTATATACCCATGTAGGCCACACTCCGTTATATTCTTATAACGGCTAGCAGACACAGGGTGAAGCTTCTACTATCGCAATTTCTATACAAAATACACATATTTCTCGGCCACTCTGTAATAAAAATCAAGTAGCATTTTAAAAGCCTGTATGTTCTATACTAAGTAGAGTATTCCTACTATATACCCATATAGGCCACAGCCCGTCTAATTATTTATAACGGCTAGCAGACACAGGGTGAAGCTTCTACTATCGCAATTTCTATACAAAATACACATATTTCTCGGCCACTCTGTAATAAAAATCAAGTAGCGTTTTAAAAGCATGTATGTTCTATACTAAGTAGAGTATTCCTACTACATACCCATATACGCCACAGCCCGTTAAATTCTTTATAACGGCTAGCAGACACAGGGTGAAGTTTCTACTATCGCAATTTCTATACAACATACACATATTACTCGGTCACTCTGTAAGAAAATTCAAGTACCGTTTTAACAGCCTGTATGGTGTATACTATACCAGTAGCAACAAATAATCTTGAGTCTGCTTTTTGCTTATTTGTTTTGGCTATTGATATTTTATGAAATCTTAACATAATCACACAATATGGGTTTGAACATTTTATGCCTTTTACAAATATATGCTGCCAACAGCCACGCTGAAAAGTACGACCTTTACGAATTGATTGTAAATAGTTCTGTTTCTTGGATTCCATTGTAAATGAAGTTATCTCTGATATATCCTTTGTGAACTACGAGTTTGGAATGTTCGTGCCAATAGCAGACTGTATTGTTGTAGCAGAAATACCTGTTGTTTCTCCTATTGTTGGTGACAGATTGTTGGGTAGTTTTATTTCATTTTGTGTTTGTGTAACTTCATTTAAAAGCGAATAGTCAAGAGGAACATTGTCCACTTCAGAACAATCTGGCATATAATTATCCAAGTGATTTGGGGAACATGGCTTTTTTCCTCAGTTCAAAGTCACAAGATGAATGAGAATCAAGACTCCAACACCACGGAAGTGTTTTCTTCAGATAATCTTCTTGTTGAATCCACTTTGTTTTTGCCAGAGTAATAAGGTACCAATACGTTTTGCTTGGAGTTATTTTCTAATAGAATGGAAGCTGGTGGTGGTTCACATTTATCTGGTAGATCATCATGCTGTTTTGGAATCGGTAAAACATTAAACATCTGCAGATGTCCACCTTTTGTCTTGAGAGAGAGATTGCTTTTCCCGTGACATTCTTGCAAACCACAAGTAAATAATAGATTACGACTTGGTTCTTTCATTAAATCAAATGGTAAGTTTAAACAAACGATACCATTCATGACATATTGTGTATTCAATCATTCCGTGACCTGAGTTTAACTTGTATTGGGTATGTTTGCAGAGACAATAGGTCATCTTCCGTTTTGGTTGTGACATCCCAATTATTTGAAAAACGCCGTGCCTTGCAGGGAGGTCGCAGAGCATACCTTTTGTGATGTTCTTGGATTCTTTGTATTTCCTTAATTTTGTCTTTAATTCTTCCTGTATTTGATTTATACAGTTGACGAAGGTGTTTCCTGCTATTTCGAGTTTTTTCCCATTCCAAGGATGTCAGAAACGCGTTTCCATGGCCCATTCGTTGATAAATCTGACAGGGGTATATGATCATGAATATGAACAGCCATAACTTCACTGACTTTGCTGTATTCCCAATGGCGGTGTCTTCTGCCGACCTTGTGTCGCAAAACACATATTTCCTTGTCATCTTTAAAGAACAAATAAACAAAAATATATCAACCATTAATAAACCATTTAGATGAGTAAAAGGTCATTATAATTAAGATAGCAGTAGTTACAGTCACAGTGTAAAATTAACTCGTTGTATACGAAACAGTATATTCGTTAAAAAAGCATACATGTGAAAACAACAAAAATAAGGTGATGCGTCAATATGTACAATAAAAATATTAGACCTGTATGCCAACGTATCTGGATTAAACAAACTACTCAAAAGTCAAAAATAATCTGGATAAGCAGTAAAAAATATTCAAAGATGTGTTCCATCATGAGAAATTGGAAGCTAGAATATGGTGGAGAATCGTTTTTCTTACTAGGAGTATATTTTGCAGTTAATATTGAAGAAATTATTGAAACTAACTTTGAACTGAAATTAATGGAGATGAATTGTTTTTAAAACAGTGGTCCACTAAAAAAGATGGGTCGCATCGTTGTTATTAAAACCGTACGTAATAACTTTAAAAAATAGCATATTTATTAAATGCTTTACCCGATCAAGTAACAAAATAAATAATTAAAATGTTAAATATTTTATTTGGTAAAACAAATCAGAAAACATCAAAAGAGAAGTAGTAATAAAAGACTATGTAAATGGAGACAACAAAATGCTAAATATTAAAAACTTTACAACTGCGTTAAACGCCACTTGATGATGATGATAACTAGTTTAACGTGCCCATATACCTTTTTTTTCTTTTCTTTTATATATATATATATATATATATATATATATATATATATACCACTTGGGTTTCGAACACGCCCATCCCGAGTCCGACCTTCGATAAGATCGGTGGCCTAACTCGGGATGGAGGGGGCGGGGGAGGGTTGGAGTTGAAAACGGCCAGAATTTTGAAAATAGCAATTAGTAAAAAAAAGTTAATAGAATAAAAAAAATTAAAAAGAAAAAAGTTACAAGCCAAAAATAAAAAGAATTGACTGCTCGGTCGAAAATTTATATAATTTGGAGCATTTTAGAAGGACAGTCCAAAATTAAATGGGAGAAAGAAGAGAGGATCGGACTATTTAATAATATTTAAAAAAGGAAGTAATTTCGACATACATTTTTTAACGCAGATCTAAAAGTTTAAAGTCCAATCGATATGTCCACGTGAGTGGCGGTGCACTGCTTATAGGGACGAGATAGGTTGCATCCCGTCAAGAAAACCTCTAGATTGACAGTCATTAGAGGTTGTTGGTGTAGTGCGTGCTAAAATAAAGATCTTGAAAAGCCGGATCCGTCTGAACGAGAGAGAGTATCAGACTAGTATAGTCCAGTCGTCATGGGTTGGTATAGTGGTGCGGACGGGCCCGACTCCGGAGGATACGAGATGGTATCACAATAAAACAAAGTAAAGTCTAGAAAAGAGTAGTAGGGGCCGACCCCGCTTCCTATTTCTTCTTAGAGTGGGGCGGTCAATCTTCCAGTGCTGCTAGGACAGCTCGGACATGTAGAAACTAAACGCGAACAACCATAGCGTTCTGCTGAGTTGTCGTCATACGAGTCACGAAAAAACACAGCCGGGAAGAAATGACGTGGAGGCAAGGAATCTCGCTAAAAAAGAATCCAACCTGGTGGTGCAGACTGTCGAAACGAGAAGCGTTCCAGCGCTCAATCAGTTCCAATGGCCGCATACACTCCCAGTAGGCATCAGACTAGAGTTATCCACCCATTTGGTTGTCCAAAATACGGAAGCTAATGCGAGAAAATATAGTTTTCTTGTTATGTATTTAATGGCTGGGGAGCTGCTTTGTATAGTGGATTGTTACACTGGGATTGACAGGTAAGAGGATGCAGTTATTGAATGTGTGCACTTGGTTTACACTGGATACTGCATACTGTCCCCCATAGCACCTTGAAGTCATGCAAAATTTGTGTAAAATGTACAGAAATGGGTGTGATTCGGTCCCTTAGCCCACGTGTGTTTGTTTACATTGATATAGCGGGAAAATGAGCTGGACATGAGATGTCGTCCTTTTGAGTGTTCATTGGGCCCAGGCAGGTAATGTTTCCTGTGAAATGCTAATGACCTGGTGAAATTAATAAAAGTGCTACAGCCACTGAGGCTACATGAGAAAGCATAGTGAAATTAATTGTGGTCTTAGGCCAGTACAAAACTTCACTTCGTCGACGAAAACAGCGAAGTGAAGGATCCCCAAGTCGAGCCGCGAAAGCACGTGCAGTGTGCACACGCGAAACAAACACGTTTTACCGCGATGAGCTCTAGACTGTGAATCCTTGGTTAAGAAGACTTATAATATCAAAACTCCAGTTGGACAGACATTTTCCAACACGTTTAACAACAAGAAATATGATTAAGTATGGAGATTATTATATTCAGTTTGTTTTGTTTTTAAATATGTTTTTGAAAGATGTATTACATAGCCGGCTTGCCATTCAACAGAAAGAAACGCCTGATGATAATGAAGATTTAACAGACGGCTAGTTGTTAACCATTACGCCGTTATTTTTCGCTAATAAACCCATCTTTTCACAAATAAAATAGCATTTTCCTTACCGTTTATTATTTAGACTATACATTTCCATTCACCTGAAGTGTTTTTTGGTAATCCTGGTAATCATTTGTAATACCACAAAATGCATTTTCTGTATTTCTTAAAAAGCCACGTGCCTCTGAGAAAAAAACGTTGAGCAGACGAGGTCTAATCTATTTTGAGAGGGGATATTCCCATTTCAATGTCACAGCCGTTGGTATACCACGTGACCGTTATCATTTTGGTTCGGTTTGTTTTCTCGTGCACGGTTCGCGCAATCAACATCCGATTTGTTGTCGTTCGCTTGTTCATTTGTGAGGTGTTTCTTCACAGTTCGTGAACATTTTCATTAACAATAAAGTTCAGACAAGTAAGTATCTCAATACAAAACATTACAAACCCTTAAAATCAATAATTGTGCTAAGTCTTACGATATCTGGAGAGGGGATACAACTTTGGGGTGTGGGACACAAGCTATATTGTTACCTTTATTTAAATAGAGTAGGAAAAAAATCTTACATTTTCGTCCTGGGGAGGGGAAGTGCCTCTCCACCCCTGACGACTACTACTACTACTACAACTTCTGCTACTACTACCACCCCTACCACTACCACCCACCACCACCACCAATAATAAACGGTGCATCTAAATGCTAATAACAATAGGTTAGCAGGCCCATACGCAGGATTTTTACGCAGGAATTGCTGACGGGTGGGTGCGAATTTAAAATGATAAAAATCAACATAAAAATAACCCCTCAAAATAACAACGATAAAGTAACGTTATTTAAATTGTATAGAGAAAAGTGGACCTTTAGCAATTTGGGGGGGGGGGTGCGTACACGCCCGTCGCACCCCTCCCCCCCAACCCTCCCCCAACCCCCACCGCTGCGCACTAGTACCCGGCGGTTCCGAATAGTAAATGTAGGCTAATTGCGATTTATACAAAATATATAAACTTTATTATTTCAAACACTGTAGTATAGTCAACATAAAACTGCTAGAATCCGCTCGGTCGGTCAACGTTCTGATAATTAGGTGCATCAACCTCATCTGTACATCATTTGCGATGTGATAATAACATGTATTTAATAATTAGTATCCAGTTCTGCAATCCCATTTTGGTAGACGTGTCTTATGCCAAGAATGTTATTTTCTCTTAGCATTTAGTCTGATTATCTTTCCATGTAGGCACATGTATATATGGACAGATATCTGGATAACCACCGTAGTCAGTGTTGTTGTTGTTATTTAATAAATACCAGTATAGATCTTTTATAGGTAAAATCGTCGTGAAGTGTACAGTTTGTGTGAGATGGCTGCCTTTTGGGAGGTCACCGAAATGGTTCCATCTCTCTCTCTCTCTCTCTCTCTCTCTCTCTCTCTCTCTCTCTCTCTCTCTCTCTCTCTCTCTCTCTCTATCTATCTATATCTGTGTGTGTGTGTCGTGCGGCATTGATGCACCTTACCTATTTGAGAATTGTAAGAAAATAATTTGAAAAACCGTTTAATAAAAAAAATGTATAGTGAATACGTTCAAATGTTTAATACTCGTTACGTATTGTAAATCAAAGTCTGTGACAGAGGGGAGCAGGTGATAGAGTGTTTATTAATTGGATCTTGCTAAATTATCGGCAATGATAGTATATGTGATGACAGCTAGCTTCTATTATGAACATATTCAGCCGTATATTAAAAACCCGGGATGTGCTCTGCCTTCTTCTTGCGCATAAACATTAAAATGTGAAAACGTGTGTGACCTTGGGTTTTGCAGCTCGTTCGCATGTAAAACACGATTACAGTTTTTCCTTTTTTATATTTGCTCTCCTCGTGCGAAAGAGAGAATTCGGAACTTCATTAGATCAAATTAAACGTACAAATTGTTTGTGACAAAAAGTCGTTTACTTGCACGCATGAAACAAAACTCATTAAAACAATCTCTGCGAATTCAACTCTTATAAGACGCGTACGTAATCTTTCTCTGCGGGTTTTTGGGGTCTTGTTTTGTATCTATACTTGGAAATTAATCGATAAGCTATGTTAACACGTGGATGAATGCAAGCATGGACCCAAAAGAACAATCTTTAAAATACTCTAGAGGTATATAATTAACAATTAACAGATATGCATCCAGAAAGGCTCATGTGTTGTGAATGGCAAACATTTGAATTTTTTTGGTTTTTTTGTTGTTTTTTTTTGTTTAACGTGTGAAATTTGAATGTGTGAAATACGCAATAAACATCAGAACAGAACAGAACAGAACTGTAATTTAGCAAATGTCATTTTTGAAAGTTAAAAGGTTATGTTTTAAATTTCAGGCCACTAACAAGGAAGTGGGAACCGACCCTTTAAACACGTTCGTCTAGTTTGTATGGTGAGAGAAGTGCACGAGCAGCCAATATGCAAGGATTTACGGTACCTAACAACCTTAGTTTGACACATACTGTACCTAGCAACCTTATTTTGACAACCAAGCACGAAAAATACATCGGCTATTGGGTGTCAAAATAAGGTTAAACATTCATTCAGTCATTCATATTTTGGATATAGCACTGTATACATACTGTGGGGAGGGGGAGAAGGAAAAATAGCATCGACCGTCTAGGCGTACCTGTACATGTAATGATCGACTGTTCATTATCAAATACGTTTAACGTGATTTTAATGTGCATGTAATGCATGTACATACTTATTAAAGAAAATGTATTAATGGCAAAGAATCTAATGGAATAATTGTGATCTATGAAATATTTATTACGTAACCCAAGAATGAGAGTTATTACTAATGTGTGTAAATGTCTATATATGGCTGCAGGAAAACGTCAATCATTGGAATAGCAGTATCCCCAACGGAAATAATTAATATTTATTGTATTGCCAATTGATTTTATAGTTTGTATATAGTGAATGGTTTTGCTTAACAACTTATATAGCATATTGTATTATTAGTATTATGTGCCATTAAAGGTAGAATAAACTTCAACAAGAGCCTTATGTATTGAAAAGATACATACCCGGACCACCAAAACATAGTGACACTTTAAAGGGACATACCCTAGTTTTTAAACACTAAGGTATATGTTTAACCATTATAGCCGTTTTTTGACAACTGAAATCATACTTTAATTAGTTTTTATGGTTTAGATTATCAATCTCCGTACATTCGAAGTGTTTTTGGTCATTCTGGCGAATTTAATATCACAAATTACATTTATCATATTTTTTGAAAAGGCACGTGCCTCTGAGAAGAAAACGTTGTGGAGTCGTGTTTTAGTCCGTTTTTAGAGGGTATTGCACCATTTCAAAGTGACAGACTCAGTTTAACTCAACTGTAACTTTATCCAAATGTGTTTCAGGTTTCTATATTAACTAAACTTAGTGTTAATTTTCACGGGTTGAAACTAGGGTATGTCCCTTTAACAAATGAAAAACGCGTAATTTTAAAATTAATGAAAAAAAAATTATGATTATTCCTGCTAACTGGGGACAGCCATTTTGTTTCGTTTTTGTGACGTCCGGTGGTGTAGTTTGGGGCGAAGTGACGTCAGCCCCGTCGAACTTTTCTGTTATACACAATGTAAACAAACGCTCTAATTTACGACAAGGCGCTTCGCTTTTATCAACCTGACTTGTAAAACAACATAAATGACTTTGATAGTATAATAAACTATTTAACTAAATATATTTCAATTTGCATCAATATAACGAAATGGAGTTACAGTATTTTTATTTTTTATTTTTTTTAAATCCAAAGAAAAAATGCATATTATTAGGCCTATTGGTAGGATACGTTCGAGCAAAAACTACCTCTCAAGTGATGATTTTCTTTTCTTTGTGACTACGTAATTGGTCAGTTTTGTGATTTTAGATGGGAAAGTCTACTTAATCAAAGGTTTTACAGAATTACTCACAGTAAGAAAGGGGGACGACTGGTAAAGTCCATTATACTTTGAGGTTATCACACAATACCCTGTGATCTTAATAAAAGAGGCCCGTCTTTTTAGTGTGTCTAGACACAGTGTCTGAGGAGCGTCTAAATATACACCTGCCAATCAAGAACCACAGGTACAGGCCACGAAAAGAAACGACCAATTAACTAAGAAAACACTCCAATTATTATTTAAGTACGTGGGTTAATTTAAACCGTAATACAGTTATTTCAGCACTTTGACAATGTTGGTTTATTTTGTATTAAATATAATATATACTAGTAATTGTTGCTAGCTTACTGGAATGATTATTATTAGATAATATTGGGATGCATCCGGAAAAATCAGGTATGTTTTGTTTCTTCAGTTCAAGACTAGCCTAATTCCTGACGTGACACGTTAGGTATTACGTAACCACCAGCTCGCCAGAGGGCGTATTCACTGGGATGGTACAAAATGGCTGCGCCCGTTATATATAATAGCCGTCACATTTAACCGTTATATTAATTAACTATACGCTTATACTTGTTGATATTAAGCAATAATATGCTATATATATCGTTGAATATGCATACCAGGCCAAATGCCTTGATTGTGTCCTCCTTTCAGTATACGGAAATAAGTAAATTGAATTGAATTTGTAACTTGATTGATGTCTCCGTTTCTGACCACAAACAAGTGATTGATTCTTCTCTGTTAAAGTCCATGGCCACAAACGGCATACATTTTAAAAATCATATTTCAACAGTTACAAAACACTAACAGTACTATGATAACAAAATATCTACATAAAAACCCTATTTTACTATAAACATTTTTACCGCCCCTACACACGCACAACATATCTTGACAATTCAAAAAATGCAAACTTCCGGCAAGCCATAACAAAAATAAGAATATGTGCACACCGACTTGAAATTTAAATTGGTAGGTACAGAAATGTTGAACAACATAAAATGATATGTAAAATCTGCAACTCTGGTATGGAAGATGAATTACACTTTTTTAATAAAAAGTCAAGGCCTTACAAAACGCAGAAACATATTATATGAAAAAACTACACCAACTAAACCCAACACTTATTCAATTAACAGACGCTGAGAAACTATTTCTACTTCTCTGCCCAGCACATATTGCTCCAATCATAGGGCACTGTATTGCTATGAGATGTTCGAACAAAGACGTCTTCTACTTTCAGTTGCTAGACAATGTCACCTGTTAAATATTGTTACTAGTATATAAACTATAATTGTACTAGGATATTGTAAACATTATAACATGTACTGTTTTTTTCTTTCGTGATGTTGATATTATTATTCATGTTTGTATAATTCATATACGGAAATAGATGAATTGAATTGTGTCATGTAAGAAGTTTAAAGTTTAAGTTTTTGAACTATTTACACTATGGGTAATAAATACAAATAACCCACTCGATTCTCGGAAGTTATTGTCTTCAATTCCCTTTTGATAAAAACAAATTTATAGCTATATTGTTTTTAAGCTTGGTCAGTTATATCTTGTGGACACCCATGACTGTCAAGCCTATAATAAGTAACATACGGTACTGCTTGACCGAACAGTTTGACTGGTACCATCGTCATCTATGGCATCACATTCATCTAACGTTAGGCGCAAAACCAGTCTAAGAAGCGACTACGTTCGCTCGCCCTCATGAACATGCACCCGATGCAAATAAGCCATAGCTAAAGTTTGTTTTGTTTAACTACACCACTGGAACACAATGCTTTATTAATCATTGGTTATTGGATGTCAAACAGTTGGTAATTATGACTTATAGTGTAAGAGGAAACGCGCTACATGTTTCCATTAGTAGCAAGGGATATTTTATATGCACCATCCCACAGACAGAAT
Source organism: Dracogyra subfuscus (assembly GCA_016106625.1). Classification (NCBI taxonomy): domain Eukaryota; kingdom Metazoa; phylum Mollusca; class Gastropoda; order Neomphalida; family Peltospiridae; genus Dracogyra; species Dracogyra subfuscus. The sequence continues at coordinate 11,680 of JAECMU010039276.1, forward strand.
AGCACATACCACGGTTTTTGATATACTTAGAATGAGAAATAAGCGATTGAGTGCTCGCATTATACGTCTGTTGTATGTTATAACGGTCGATTGACGGGGTAGACTGGCGGGTAGGGGGAACCAATGTGTGCACTAGACCCAAACTTTTTTTAACATCTTAACCTATTTTCTAGGTCAGCTTTAAAGATAAAGAAGGGTAAGGCGTGTATTTTAAGGTGGTTGATTATAAAAGTGCTTGGTACATTAATTTTGTATAAAACCCCTGAACCTGTTTGCTGGTATTGTCCGATTTCCTCTACTCGTTATATCCTTAGATTGAGCCTGTTCTGCAATATTGTTTATTCGAGATCGTCAGTTTGACAGTGTGTTCTCAACAACTGGTGCATGAGAAATAGTGATAATAGACTGTTTGAAGCTCGAGTATATTCTACAATTGTATTGGTTAGCACGTATTTCGATATAATTGCTCCCAAATCTGAAGTGTTATTTAGAGTTGATGAACCCTTTTCTCTTTCTTCTTGCGTATAATGAAACTGTAAAGAGTTACTAACCAGTAATACAGATAGTTTCAACTGTTTAATGGGGCATACAGAATGTGAAGTGTCAGGCTTACGGTAAGGGTGTTGTTAATGTAAAATAATCTACTATCGACCT
>JAECMU010039331.1:3900-14192 GCA_016106625.1 Dracogyra subfuscus
GGGGGGGGGTTTGTGGGGTGGGGGTGGGGAGGGGGTAGTGATTACTAAATATGGTCGTGAAATACCACTGTGTATAAGAAGTAATTTTTATCATATTTTATTACATCACAATATTTTGAAAACACAACCATGAATTTTAACAGAAATCTGAAATCCTACCTTTTATGATAATTTATCATCAATGTCATTATCATTTCAGAAAACCATATACAGCCGGTGGCACTTCCTCTTTAACAAGGACATTTACAACGACATCCTCAGCGACAACGACGACGCAAGCAACGACGGCGACTCGGATGTGACGATAGCGACGTACCGGGGCACGACGGTCGTCATTAAACAGGTGACGAAGAAGAACCTGGAACTAAACCGATCGTTAAAGAAGCAACTTCAGCTGCGCAAGGAACTCAATCACGACAACATAAACCGCTTTGTGGGAGCGTGTATCGAGACCCCGCAGATATACATCGCGTCTCAGTACTGCACGAGGAAAAGTCTAAAGGTGATTTCACTCACATAACCGTAGTCTGGTTGTTAAGAAATTCTAAAAATAATATTAAAAAAAACCCACAAAGATCCCGCCAAAATAATAATAAAAGAACAAGAAAGCAACAAGAAAACAACCGACCCCCTCCCCCCCCCCCCAAAAAAAAAAGAAAGAAAAAAGAGATAAATAACAAACAAACAAACAAAACAAAAACCGACGAACACCCCACTAAATCAAATTCCAACAGCAATAACTAAACAACTAAACAAAACCACAAAAAACTCATACACCTTCCAATCCCAAAAAAACTTGTATTTTTCTTTAATTAAAAAACTGAGGGGAGGGGAATCAATATTAAATAAAGATTGAACATTTAGATTTTCCTTCCTGTTTTTAGGACTGATAAAGTATTTTGTCAATGATAAAACTAGATTGAAAATTTGTATTTATTTATTTATGGATAACATTTATTTAATAATTTGCTTAATTTCTTTATCTTCTTGATTTTCGAATGACAAATTAAAAAAGATAAACTTGATATGCTTCGAAAAGTGATAATGACTAATTCCATATTTCTTTCATCACAGGATAGGCTCAAATAGGAAAGTTCACCAATTGATGAAATGTTTGTAGCATCACTAATAAATTTGTTCTCCCTTTAGGATATTCTCAAAGATGAGAATTCACCACTTGATGAAATGTTTGTAGCTTCCCTTGTCTCCGATTTAATTCGTGTAAGTATATTCTCCAACATGAAACGGTGTAAAGAAATAATTTAATAAACTACGTCTAAGAAACGTATCTAGTTATGAACATGTATATATAAAATGCAAAATATTAAATACTTTAGTAATATCGGAACTCAATGTATTATCTTGTTTGATTTCCTAATTATCAATTTGTTTTAGTGTGTTTTAAGCCATGTTGTAGACTGAAGTTAAACGTTTCCCCTGGGGTGGAAAGGAACACTGTTTAAGTAATCAACAAGACATGCAATTGGAAAAAACGCATTATTTTAGGAGTAAATGGTACATTTAGTACACATTGGCAATAAACGTGTCAACGGTAAATCTTATATTCTGAATTAGAATCTGCTATATATCAAGCTCAATATTGCACATGCCCACAAAAGGACAAATCAAAGATGGCTACGTTAATGGGGGTAGCTGCCGTAAATCAAGTTTAAACTGGGATCACGTTACACGTACACGTTTTAACACTATACTATAATTATAAGTAACATTTTGTGTTTTTCATTCCATCATCTTCATTCAAGTACAAAATGCAGTAATGTTTATGACTGGTGGATGTTTTGGGGATTTTGTTTACGAAAGTTCATAATATATTTTTCTTATTCAGGGCATGATTTTTATACACGATAGTTCTATTCTGTCCCACGGAAACCTCAAGTCGAGCAATTGCCTCGTCGACAGCCGGTGGGTGTTGCAGATTGCAGATTTCGGACTTCACCCTCTCTTCTCCAACTCGTCTCAGTCTGTTAAAGACGACTTCAAGGTGTATAATCGTAGGTATACTTTCTAACTGTCTAACGTTGTAAACGCTTAAAGACATCGTTGTATCAGTACTCAAAGTGAATCTCGGTTTGAGAAGTGTTCGGAATATTGGAAGGAAGAAATCCGAAACTGTTTTAGTTTAAAGTCAGGATTGCAAAACATTTAAGCTGCTAAAGGGTCCAATAAAATATTTTCTGAAAATATATACATTTAAATATACCACAAATAAGTCCATTGAATGGATTCGATCCTTCGTCTTAATATCTAAGGCGACTGATGGTTGACTGACTGCGCTAGAGCCTGTCTTTCAAAAGTTAAAATTAAATTGTTTTTAACGACATCTATATATTATATTGATTTATTAATATTGATTATTCGATATAAAACGTTTGGTAACTTTGACATATAGTCTGAGAAAGGAAACCCGCTAAATTTTTATATTAGTTGCAAAGGATCTTTTATATGCACAATCCAACAGGCAGGATAGCACATACCAGTTCCGTTGATATACCAGTTGTGGTGGTCTAGCTAGAACGAGATATAGGACATATGGGCAGCCGGTGGGGATTGATCATAGACCTACCGTGCATCAAGTGAGCACACCATCCAACAGGCAGGATAGCACATACCAGTTCCGTTGATATACCAGTTGTGGTGGTCTAGCTAGAACGAGATATAGGACATATGGGCAGCCGGTGGGGATTGATCATAGACCTACCGTGCATTAAGCGAGCACTTTACCCTGTCCCTATAAGACGAAATGCATAAAGCAAGGTAGCGTCTTGCAAAGAGCATCATTGCTTTTGTTTTCACTGATATTTGATGAATTAACTGTTTAAAATATCCTAAAATAAATTAAGTTTATTTTGCCTAATCAGACTGTATGAAAATCCATGGCCTAGTTCGCAGATTATAACGTCTGACTTTGTTATAGATGTTTCTCAATTAAAGTCAATATGGCACATTCATTAAGTTAATGACACACTGGTTTTGATGCATCAACGATTTCTTGAAGCATAAGGAAATGAAATACTACTACATACTACGCCGCCGTCAACGTTGACAGTATCTAACCACGTTCTGAGGGAATGGCATAATTAATCGATAGAAGAAACTGACAAAAGACATCTCCTACGTTAAAATATCGATCAGACTTTGTAATTGTAGTTGTTAAACAGAGATTCACTAATTATTGTACTATTACAAGTAATAAACTAGCAGGTCAAAACAGTGGAATGACCGAACAAATCATTGAACGAAATGAGTAAGCGAACGAAAGAAAATGGCTGTATTAATGAATTTATTAGTCGCCAGTCATGATCCAAATTGTAAAATGACAAAAATTATTTTATCAAAGACATCTTCATAATGTCTTTCTGAGTGTCATTTACGTTTAACTTCCGAAGTCTGTAATAGTGTGTTCTTCTGTACCAGTATATAATTTACGTTTAATTTCTGAAGTCTGCAATAGTGTGTTCTTCTGTACGCGCATATAATTAACCCAGTGTGAATATATACATAGGCATATGGGCTCCCAGTTTTGTAGAGGGCAGCCTGGCTTTTGCCCCAATTAAACGTAAATGCCCGAATCTGGATAACATTATTCATATTAGCATTACTACCAAACAGTAGCAATGAGTTGCAAACGAACCACTACGCATTTTATATGGATTTAGATGAATGACTGCAATACATGATAAAAAGGTCTCAGGTTGCCCGAATATCAGCGTACGTTTTTTGCTTACATCAGCACAATGTTTGTCCGAAGTTGAGGTTTCGACCCCTGTCTCGTAAGCTTATGAATACATATTATTGTAGTCCTTACATATGGTTTTAAAAACTAATTTTCAACAATAAAAAGGTTCATGGTTTTTCTTTGGTATTACAGGTTTAATCTGGAAAGCTCCTGAGTTACTCCGTGACGCTCGCCATGATCCACGAGGTACCCCAAAGGGCGACGTCTACTCGTTTGCTTTGATTCTGTACGACATCCACGGCAGAAACGGACCCTGGGGGAACATAAACCTAGCACCTGAAGGTAGCTTTACTACAATCTGTCTCTAATACGATCTTACTGTCTCTTCGTCTTGGACCGCTGGTAACAGATCTGATAGGCGACGATGTTATCTCGTGGTCAACAGTCATTCAGAATGCATTATGGCTTCTTTAATGATGCCATATGTACGCCAACAGTGTTTTAATTGGTCAAATGAAATGCCTTCTTGTGAAGAGATGACATCATTAATTAATATCACTGTGTGACTAACTGAATAAGTGAGTCAGTGTTTGGATGTTGGATGGACGAATGAATGAATAAACGAATGAATGGATGAATGAATGAATTACTTAATTAATGTTTGAATGAATTAATGTTTAGTGACATTAACTCGTTCGCGACAGTCAAAGGATGATTGGCTAATAAACATCTATATAAATATGACATTCACAGCTGATAGTAGGTTCAAATGTTTTGTTATTTTGTTCACGTCAAAATGGATATAACAAGCGTGGCAATTTTAGAGAGATACATAATCCTCGGAAACATCTAAGGATCTCGGTTTGAAACATGAATGAATGAATGAATGCTTAATGACACCCCAGCACAAAAAAATAATTTACATGTGTTTGCTGTTGCCGGTTTGTTAGAATTGTCTTTTACTTTTATACAAATATGTAATTTTATATAAATATCATCATCACCACCACCACCACCCCCACATCATCATCAGCTTCACCACATCATCATTATCACCATCATCATCATCTTCACTACCACCAGAAAGACTATGATTATTACTTTAACAAAAAAAATAAAAAAATCTGAAATTCCCATGAGCGGAATCAGCGATCTATGTCTCTGTCCATTTCTGTATTGTCAAATTGTCAAATTCTGACCTCCAATGGTTTTCTCATTAACTTCAGAAATCGTTGCGCGCGTACGTGACTGCGGAAAGTACAACGTCTTTCGACCAGACACGACGGCGCTGTCCTGTCAGGATTACTTCATCAGCTGCATGCACGACTGCTGGAACGAGCTTCCGGATCAGAGACCCGACTTCAAGACAGTCAGAACGAGGCTGAAAAATATGAATCTTGGATTGTAAGTGTATCTCGTTATAGCCGTATTATAATCCATCGTATCTGACCAAAGTGGACACATTTTATAAAAAGTCTACCGACAAGTAGTACTTTCTATAACAGCATACATGAAATCAAATTGTAGACTCCCACCCACCCATCTAAAATGTTCACAAAATACCAGTTCATGTGATTCACGATGTCGTATAAATGTGGCTGCTATGAACACGAATGTAGATCTCGAATTTAGATTAATCACAACAATAATAAATAAATAAATAAATAAATAGATTATAAAAAAATACAGTAACAAGATTTACAAAACAAACAATTATTCGTCTTTTTGAAGTTTTATGTTCTGAAAGTTAATATAATCAATGTTTGCTGGTTACCGCAGTCACATTTCTAAGCTTCAGATGCTACCAACTTTTGATTTATGGTGACGTTATCATCACACATAGTGACATAATTTGCCTATATCCAACTACGTAGTGTTCGCCCATGAAACAGTTTGTTAAGTGGGGGAAAGTGTTGCACAGCTCCACCCAACCCCTGCTCCCCGGTTCCACGTGTGTTAATGTGTCGTTAAATAAATATTTATTTCCTAATCGGATTAATGTCTTGACCGCTAGACCTTGTGTTTATAAATCCAATACTCGTTTAGACTTGATCTATGGGAATAAACATAAACCATTTTTGGGGTCATTACCAGATGATTAGTAGAAAAACGTCGGGGAAATTTCCATAATCCTACAGGCATAGAACATGTTCGGGGCGGTCATTAGGATCACCTGGAGGTTAGCACATGTCACAAAAGTCAAGAACGGTACTTCATTCTCCACGAATGTTTGTTTGTTTGTTTGTTTGGGTTTTTTTCCTTTGTTTTTAACAAAAATACAACGAACATTTGGATCATCTGTGTGCCGTTTAAACATCAGTTACACACAAGTATGAGTGACTCTTAAGCGTGTACTGGATGTTGGGCGGATAGGGTCATAATAACATTTCCCTCACATTTTCGGTTTCCTTTCAAAACATGGAAGCGCCCACAGATTTTTGTCTCATACAACATGCTTTCATTTATATAATGTTGTCCCCCAGGCCCTAGAGAGTCAATAGCTTCCATTTTTGAATTGGTTGTGTATCAGTGGTCTGTTGTTCTCTTTCAGAAAGGCTAACATATTTGACAACATGCTGGCGATGTTGGAGAAACACGCACACAACCTTGAAGCGCTCGTGATGCAGCGAACAGAACAATTGTCCGCCGAGAAGAAAGTCACGGAAAATTTGCTATTGCGGATGCTTCCTAGGTACGTCATATCCGGATCCAGTGACGTCAGTTTCCTTTGAAAAATGCATACAAGCACCAACGCATGTTTATGATTAGAGATTCGAGATTTCGTACACAAATGATTAAAGATAAAAGCTATCCTCGCCTATTGTTTTCAGATTACTTGGCAAACACTCGAAAACATATTTAATTATTTGATTAGTTCTTAATGGCTCGTATCTTTGGAATAATGCCGGAAATTATCTTCTGTGGAAAAGGGCTAAACGTGCTTGTACAATCCATCTATAAATCTATGCATAAGTAAGATCACTTCAAAGTGCATTAGCTGATGGAAATTTAAAGCCACTAATGTGTCTTGATCCTGACAAGGAATTTTATTATTTCCCTCAGGTTTTCGTGAGCACTAAAATTAAAGCCACAAACATATAATGTTGTCTCGTCAGTGTTTTCCGGTGTATTTAGTAGCACGTGGCTAAAGGCACTACTGGAAAAAAATAAAATAACACATGAAATTTCTTTCATCAAATTACGGGGTTTTGTTGTTGAAAGAAACAAAACAAACCACCAACAAATCACGATGACCTATCGTAACAGTTTTATTGAATAAATCGCCGAAAATAACAGGTCATTCAAAAATGATTTTAAAATGTATTTTGGTGATTCTACCCTATGTATGATTTGAATGAGAAATATTCTCCAAAATTATGAAATGTTACAATCAATTACCGAAGCTAATGCTAATCATCTTAAAAATCCAAGTTTTCTGTTGTTTATAGGCGTACATACGAAACACAATATGGTGCTTGTAACAGTGTCTGCAGGTACTGCATTCTATAAACTAATGGAACACTTTGACTTTTTGTCAAAATAAAAAACCCACAGGAAATCGTCCCCAGAGAAAGACGTATAGTTGAGTGCTATAATTACATTAGGTGGACTGGTTTAGGAATTGTTTAAAATTTAATCGTGCTGTGTTATAAACGACTTCATCCAGACATGCTTCCAAATAATGTGATTGGATATTTCTTTGAGCTGGAGGTAAAGACACAAGAGATCTAATTAACAGTAGACTAATTCTGTTTACCAGACAGGTGGTATCACGAAATGGTAAATGTTAAACCAGAGAGAAAATAGTCACGCTTTGGGGGTGTCTTGGTTACAGATTAAATGCGAGATCCTTATAAAAAAAAAAATCATTAAACCAAAACAAGTCACATTAACCGACAAGAGGATTAAAAAAACATCGAACTGATGGGTTCTAAAAGGTAAATACATACATTACGTTATTATGGCCTTCTCACATCAAACTGATCTCTAATATAGTAATACGCTCAGATATATATTTGTTTATAATCAATTTAAAATTAAAAAGTTAAATATGTTTTAAATATGTTTTACTTGTAACTTTATTAAATAATGTCTTTATTAAACTTTGAGGTTATAGTGTAAAGTGATGTTTCGATAACGGATGTTATGTTAACTGGGGTTTTATTCATGCTTAGCGGGCAGCATAGCCCAGTGGTACAGTGCCCGACTGATGTGCGGTGGGTCTAGGATCGATCCCCGTCAGCTAACCACTGGGGTTTTTCCTCGACATAACCATATGTCCGACGCTGATATAACCGTAATTATAATGTGTTCAGTGCGTCGTTAAATAATAATTTAAAAAAATATATATATTATTCATGCTTCTTTAAAATACATCCAGTGGTGCATCACACTTGTTTACGGTTTCAAAGTATGATGATATTTTACATAGACGGATTCAGTAAGACTTTGGAGGTACACCTTCCTTTGAAAGCATGAAACACATTAAGTCCACATAAGACTGTCAGATCAAATGTCGGAATTTAACGTGCTTATATCAAACTAATCTTCAAACACGCTCACTGGGGGCACAGACTGACTTCTGCCAGAAAATGTGTTCCAAACGAAAAAAAGGGGGTAGGGGTAAAAACAAGCAACTGAAATTTGGAAAACAAATTATTAATGGATACATATTTTATAAAATTAATAGCCAAAAACTAAAATTGTTTTAATATATAGAAATGTTTTATTTCCATTTGTTTAACTTTAGAAGGCTCAGTAATTAAAAACTATTTTAAACGGACAACCAAGACAAATTTTGAACCAGATCTAAAATTATTCCGAATTTTAGAACCTTAATTGCCCAATGGCGGGTTTATATAAAATGAAGGTTTGGCTTACCATAAATTCAACTATATATTAAAATTTATAATTAATAATAATCAATCATATAGGTTTATTGAGGTATATGGAAGGAGTGGGAGGTACGGCAAGGTCCAATATGTTACATAAATGGGTGCTGAAGCATTGTGAAAAAATCCGATTGGCTGATTGACTGTTTGATCGAATAGGTGACGAGTTGCTTGGGTGATTGATTGTATGGTTAGTTGGGTGGGTGGGAGGGTGGATTTTGGTGTCCATGGGTGGGTGGGATTTTGGTTTATTGGTTGGTTCATTGATTGCTTGGTTGCTTGGTTGCTTGGTGTGTTAGTTATTGGTCGGTTGGTTTGTTGGTTATTGGTTGTCCATCGTCCGTCCGTCCGTCCGTCAATAAGACGAGGTAAACCTGTAATGTGTACCGTGTGTTTGATTGTAGGTCAGTTGCCGAGCAGTTGAAGCACGGCAAGCAGGTCGTGCCGGAGCAGTATGAATGTGTTTCTATTTACTTCAGCGACATCGTCGGCTTCACGGAGATCTCGGCCCAGAGTACACCCATGGAGGTCAGTCTTCATCTCGTAGTCTTTATCGTTCTTAAAGGAACATTCATCAGTTTGCTACAATTTTAAAGATGTTATCGACTAACAGAGATCGTTCTAATAGTTAAATGTAATTTTATTTCCTAATATATAATTATTTCGTACGTACGAAATTATTTGAAAACAAAATACAGTTTGGGCTTCTTACAAATATTAAGACGATCAGACACTGATATTCTGAACAAGAAAATATATTTAATATGTAAGTTTAATCGTAGAAACATTTTATTAATCGCAAACATCTTACAATGCAGAAAACTCAGGAATGTCCCTTTAAGTTACATTTTCTAGATACATTGTGTATATGTTTTACAATCCTCACACAACGGAATGTTTCCGTAATGATACCCGCTGTGTGTCTAAAATGTGGATAATTCGACATGTGGACGAGAGAAAAGGTAGGGGATGCTCCCCCCCACCCCACACACACACACACACATACACTGCTCCTAGCAATAAAAACAAAGGGATCTTTTATGTTCATTTTCCAACGGACAGAACAATACATACCATGTTATACAGTGCACTAGTCGTGGACGGTTAGTTGAGAACGGATAAAACCTACTGAGTCCACGGAGGGCGATAGTTCCTTCGACCCAACGAACCTCAGGTGAGCGGTCTACCACCGAGCTACATTCTGCTCACACAATATGAAAAATTCCTTTTTATAGTTAAAATGTTGTTTTGTGTCTAGTAGAAGACCCTGTTTCTAATTTCCTTTGTACTGCCACTACAAATCAACGTAGTTATTTAAGGCTAGGCACGATTCTTCTTTAGCTGTGTTAACATTTCAAATAATATATCCTGCTGAAATGTATGAATAACATACACCTTGGTTACAAATTATAAAATATTTATCTTTTTACTGTTAGTTTCAAACATTGATATACGAGTCATTTCAACAAAGGTACACCCAAATCGCTTACAACAATGTTTGATACGGTATTTGTTGTCTTTTATTTACAATGTTTGTTATAAGTACTACTTTGATCTTTTGTTTCATTTTGATCAGAACAATTAAAACAAAAATAAAATAAAAATAGTACACCATCCAATCAGGTCCTATCAGGTAAATGAGAATGAAATAATGCATTCCCTTTTCATGATGAAATCATACGTCATGGTTTATATTTAAAATA
>JAECMU010039355.1:0-13248 GCA_016106625.1 Dracogyra subfuscus
ACGAATGCGAAATTCCGCTCAGCAAGCCTCGCGGAATTCCCCATTCTTACCTTCACAGGATAAAGCCGATATCAAGCGTCATTAACTAGTTATTCTCTATTTCACAGTAAAATTACAGCTTTTATGGGTTTTTACGTTCACCAAATTTAACTGACAACACTTGGATCTCACATAATTTTGTCGGTATTTGTGACAGCAATGTTCGATATGTGACAAAATCACACCAACTAGTAAAAGCTATCAGAAACACCAGTTGACACATTGTACAATTTTGGTTCGGGACAAGCACTTTTCAATGTGATTTTCTTAAAGGGACATTCCCGAGTTTGTTGCATTGTAAGATGTTTCCAACTAAGAAAATATTTCTACGATTAAACTTACATATGAAATATATTTTCTTGTTTAGAATATTAGTTTCTGTATATTCAATGTGTTTCTGGTCGTCTTAATATTTGTAAGAAACCCATACTGGATTTTGTTTTCAAATAATTTTGTACGTACGAAAAAATTCTTTTTAGGAAATAAAATGAAATTTATCCTAGAAAAAAATATTATAATGACCAGAAACACGTTTAACATACAACCACTAACATTTTATTCAGAAAAATATATTTGATATGTAATTACAATGGTTAAAAAGGCTCAGTTAGTCAACAACATATTAAAAGTTGCAGCAAACTCAGGAATGTCCCTTTAAAGGGACATTCCTGAGTTTGTTGCATTATTTTAAGATATTATGGACTAATAAAATATTTCTATGATTAAATTTACATATTAAATATATTTTCTTGTTTAGAATATTAGTGACTGTATATTAAACGTGTTTCTGATCATTCTAATATTTGTACTAAGTAAATTTTCATTTTATTTTCTCAAATATATTTTTTCATACGTATGAAATTATTAATTTTGAAAACGAAATCCAGTTTGGGCTTCTTACAAATATTAAGACAACTAGAAACACATTAAATATACAGACATTGATATTCTAAACAAGAAAATATATTTAATATGTAAGTTTAATCGTAGAAATATTTTATTAGTCGGAAATCTCTTGCAATGCAGCAAACTCAGGAATGTCCCTTTAAATTCAAATAATTTTTCAGGGGTTTTGACAAATTCAAGGGCTGTTCTATACGACTACTCAAATTAGTTCTAAAATGCAATGTAGCAGTACCGAAGTGCTGCTTTAAACCGTGCTGGTCTTAGTATGGATGGGCATGGCCAACACAGCACTCCCACCACAGTACTCCTCATCACTTCCTCGACTGTCTGGAAGCGGGCAGCATAGCCCAGTGGTACAGTGCCCACCTGATGCGCGGTCGGTCTAGGATCGATCCCCGTTAGCTAACCACTGGTTTTTTTCTCGACATAACCATATGTCCAACGCGATATAACCGTCATTCTAATGTGTTGAGTGCGTCGTTAAACAAAAAAAAAAAAAAAAAAAAAAGATTGTCTGGTAAAAATCCTTCAGTGCTGTCTACAACCGTATTCTCACGTGTATAGTCCGCTGCATCAGATAAGCCATATTAGGTAATAAATGGTTATTGAGTAAAAAAAGATGATCAGATAGCCCGCTCTGATACATAGTCCACATTACCTACAACCTAATAGCCCGCTCTGATACATAGTCCACATTACCTACAACCTTTCCACCAGGTCCGATGAGTGGGAAGAAACGAAAACATTATACAGCAGATTTTAAACTCAAAGTTGTTAATTATGCTGAAGACCACGGAAATAGAGAGGCTGGGCGTGTTTTTGAAGTGGATGAAAAGTGTGTAAGAGGGTGGCGGAAAAACAAACCCCGTATTATCCGGTGTAGTGTACGTGTTCATCAGTATAAACAGTTTAATTAAATTTTGACATACCATGCTTTGGTTTTTTTATTTTGCCTCAGCACCAGATAAGCTGCTTTTGATAATAAACGGTTATTGAGTAAAAAAAATTTTGTAGAACCCACAGCAGCAGATAACTACAGGGGGAAATTTGCAATGTTTTAAAATGTATAGCCAGCTATTTGGCTACACGCGTGAAATTATGTAATAGTAGGGAGAGAGGGAGGGAGGGAGGGGCACAAACCATATTTGTACCTTTATTTATAGAGAGAAGGGCCTGATGTAAGCACAGAAATGAACTTACAATGACTGACTGAACGTCGCCATCGTTTACTACATATGCGTGGTCGCTTCATCAAATTGTAATTGTTTTGGCGGGTTGACTGGTTGAAGATCATCTTCGTCAGCAAAATAACCCATGTTGTCGTGTTGGGCCTTGTAGTCCACATACCCCATGTTTTCTTGGGAGATTCCGTTGGTTGTATACGGGGGTGGGTCCCTTGCTATGTCTTCAGCTGAAAGGGTGCCTCCTTCAGTTATCCGCCTTTCTCGCCAGCTAGCCAACGGTTTGTTCAATCGTTTGAGCTCCTAGAAATACAACAAAACTTTAAACAAATTTTAATTGTTTTTTAAACTCTTTTTCTTAATTCTGTACAGAAAGACGAGGAATCTCCCCACAGGGCAGTTTTGACCCTGGAAGCCTTCCTCTGAATATGTACCAGCTTCTAGCCCTTGCCACTCTAAACAGTATTTTAAATATTTCAGTGATTTTAAATATTAGCAGAGATACACTGATTTAAATTGCTAATGAAACAAGCATTTCAATTACTGCAAACTGTTCATACCACCTAATAATAATAATAATAATAATATTTGTAAGAAGCCTAAACCGGATTTCGTCTTAAAGTAATTTCGTACATACGAAAAAGAAAAAACAAATTTGGAAATAAAATCAAATTTCATGTAGTACAAATATTAGAACGATCAGAAACGCATTCAATATATAACCACAAATATTTTATGCAGAAAAAATATAACTGATATGCAATTACAATGTTTAAGAAGTCTCTGTTAGTCAATGACATTTTAAAAACTGCAGCAAACTCAGCAATGTCCCTTTAAGATGTTATGGACTAATAAAGACTTTTTAATGATTGTAATTACATATAAAATAAATTTTTCTGCATAAAATATTATTGGGTGTATATTAACCGTGTTTCTTATCGTTCTAATATTGGTACTGGTTTAAATTTCATTTTATTTCCTAAAATCCAATTCGGGCTTCATAAAAATATTAAGACGACCAGAAACATTAAATATACAGACACTGATATTCTAAACAAGAAAATATATTTAATATGTAACTTTAATCGTAGAAATATTTTATTAGTCGGAAACATCTTACAATGCAGCAAACCCAGGAATGTCTCTTTAAAGTCAAACTTGATCCACAAAGCAAATTTTTGTATCTCCTAAGTTCTGGGGCCATAACTCTTGTGAAAAATGGGTAAATCATGGAAGTGACGGTACATGATAAAGCTATACAATACTGTGAAAAGAAAAGGTATTCGTGATTAATATGTGAAATATTTGTTATCATCAAACTTGTAAATGGTCCGAGTAAAGGTAATCAATCTCAAACATAGGCTTATTGTTATATAGTGGAAATACCGGCCTCAGTGGCGTCGTGGTTAGGCCATCGGTCTACAGGCTGGTAGATACTGGGTTCAGATCCCAGTCGAGGCATGGGATTTTAAATTCAGATACCGACTCAAAACCCTGAATGAGTGCTCCACAATGCTCAATGGGTAGGTGTAAACCACTTGCACCGACCTGTGATCCTTAACTGGTTCAACAAAGGCCATGGTTTGTGCTATCCTGCCTGTGGGGAGCACAAATAAAATATCCCTTGCTGCTAATTGGAAAGAGTAGCCCATGTAGTGGTGACAGCGGGTTTCCTGTGAAAATCTCTGTGGTCCTTTAACCATATGTCTGACAACATATAACCGTAAATAAAATGTGATGAGTATGTTGTTAAATAAAGCATTTCTTTCTTTTTATATAACGGAAATCTTTGTTGAAGGCAGAAATTCCGTAATCTCTGAGAGAGTGATTATATCTGTCCAAATATCTGTTTATAGTCCGTCCCATCCTAAAAAAATTGTTATTGTAAATAATTTCAGTTTAGTGTCACGTGTGTGTGTGTGTGTGTGTGTGTGTGTGTAACTGTTTATCATGCTCCTATACCACTAAGGTTTTGAGCATGTCTATCCAGGGCCCTGTCTCTGGATGCCAGTGGTATGGCTCTGGACAGAAGGTATCGGTCAATTTTGGATTTCACGCCAATGGGAAGTGAGACTTTACCATAATATATTTTATTTTAAATTTATTTTGCATATAGACCTAAGTTCAATATTTACTTTAAATATTACATTTTACATGTATATCCTAAGGTGTTCCCTGTGGGACGGACTATAGCTTTCATACCACAAAGTACTCTGGCTGGTCAGACCTAGTGGAGATATTGTCTGTGGAGTGGCAATAACATGCATTTTTTCAAAGGGTGGGGACGGGGCAGCTGCCCACCTCACCTTCCCCATCGCTACTGTCTGAACCAAAAAGTTAACAACTTCCAAAAATTGCTCTCCTACCTTTATTGTTTGGTAGATTTTACTCACATTTTGTCCAGACAGAAATCTAGGAAAAACCATTGCAATGACACAGATTCCACATATTAGCTGACAACCAACATCGACTTCGCTGAGATCGCATAGGGCAAAACACATGTAATTTTGTGCTGGCTGCCATTTTGACTTTTTGTGGAATATTCTTCAAGAGGGGTGAAAGAATATGACTTAATCTAGCAACGTCATAACATGTTATTATATAAAAGCAAACGTGATGACGTCATATTAATTTTTATATAAATTTGTGTTTGTTTAAATATACCACTAAAGGTCATTGATTTTATATTGATTATGTAACATACTTTGTAGGCTTTAAGCTCTCTTGAAGAATATTCCATAAAAAAGCAAAATGGCAGCCAACTAAAAATTGCATGTATTTTTCCCTATGCAATCTCGTGTATGGACAAAAGTTTGGGGAAATGTAATGGTAATTAAAGGTAGGAGAGTAATTTTGTGTAGTTGTTAACATTTTTGTTCAGACAGTAGGAATATACCCTCTTTAAATATCTAGGATGTCATACCCCGAAGACTCCATTGGAACAGGTGTAGTAGAAGAACCACAAAAGTGTGATCAATGTCGGCGACACTGTTATGAACCACCACAAAATATCTGTCCAGACTGGGTCACCTTTAGAGCTCAACGTCGTGTACTGTGCAGCCTTGCCAACAATCACCGCCTGTAATAAATAATGAGTTTTATTAAAGCAGATATCTCTTGAGATTCACCCATTCTCACTCTGTTGCTTTTGCTGCCTTTATCTTGTCTTCTCTTCTTTTTTTTAGGGGGTGGGAGCGGGACATTATTCAAATGTGTTACAGGTTTGTAGATTAATCATTTCTTTACTTTACTTTTTTGTTTAACGTGCACATTCAGAGCAAGCTGTTATAGCACATGCCTGTCTTGGGCACACACCTCAGCTATCTGAGCTGTCTGTCCAGGACAGAACAGAAATTAGTGGTTAGTTGTTATTGTTAGTGAAAAAGAAAAGAGGGTGTAGCTGGCATACACCTACCCAATGAGTCCTTAAAAACTCGCTCTGGGTGGGAGCCGGTACTGGGCTGCGAACCCAGTACCTACCAGCCTGTTGTCCGGCGACTTAACCGCTTGGCCACCGAGGCCGGTTTGATTAATCAAACTTGGCATTCATTATTATGGGTCGAACCTAGAGTCTGTGCCTCGAAGAAACATTTTTCATATTTACTACATTTGTTAATAGGCAACACAAGCGTTTTAAAATTATGGTCTGAGACCATCAAAAGTTGTGTATATTGGACTCAGCACTGGAATTAAGATGCATAATGCTATTTTACATTATTCCTACATCACATTATCGTCGAGTGGTGGGTACTCTGGTCCGGGTCGAGTTTGACCCTCGAGTACTTGAGTCCTATATTTCGGTCTCATGGACGCCCTACCTGGATCGCAGGATTGGGTTGCACTGAATTTCCGCTACTCATTTCCAGTTAGTCCAGATATTACTGACCTCAGACTACAATTAATAACATTTTTATTAATATCAGCAGGATTTTTGCATGTACCTTTGCCTGCCTGGGGGACAAATACCCTGAAAAGCACAACCCTGTTGTCCAGCTCTTTCTCCCAGCATATTGGTTTAAACAGACACACCCTCTAAACCAGGCCGGAGTACACCCATTTTACACAAAAAACACTACTTTTACATGGGCCAGAATTACCACAAACAAGTCTTCAATGTCAACAAGTTACACATGTTTACAAACTACGTGCTCTCCCCTGTCACTTCAGTCAAATAGTTGCACTTCATAGCTGTCTGCCATGAAAAAATCACAGTCAATCAGCAGACTACTTGCACGGTTAAATTTATGGATTTTGGACAACCAAATGGGAAGATAACTGTAATATGAGGCCTACTACATACCACTATGAGCACTGGCGAGACAAAACACCAAGTTATCCGGAAGTAAAGGAATGGTTTTCTTCCAACCATTTTCTCTATGTCTTTAGCAAACTCTGTGTATCCTGGAAGAAAAAGAACAGGAATGTTTGTTCAGCAAAATCGGAGGGATTCTAAAAATATTCAACTGTCCCTTGTTATCTCTACTCCCCCATCCCCCAATGCCCTTTTGACGAGTTGATCCATTTGCCCCTTTCCCCATTTGTCTTCACCTCACACCCCCGCAAACTATTTACTGGGTGTTTTTGGGGTGTTTTTTTTGGTTTAACAACGCACTCAACACATTATAATACGGTTATATCGGCATCGGACATATGGTCATGTCGAGAAAAACCCCAGTGGTTAGCTGACGGGGATCGATCCTAGACCGACCGCACATCAGGCGGGCACTGTACCACTGGGTTATGCTGCCCGCTTTCCTGGGTCTGTTTAGTATCTGACATATGGGGGTGAGATGTAGCCTAGTGGTACAGCGCTCGTTTGATGCATGGTCAGTCCAGGATCGATCCCCGTCGGTGGGCCCATTGGGCTATTTCTCATTCCAGTCAGTGCTCTACGACTGGTATATCAATGGCTGTGGTATGTATTGCCCTGTCTGTGGGATGGTGCATATAGAAGATACTTTGCCGCTAATTGAAAAGAATGACCCATGAAGTGGCAAGAGCAGGTTTCCTGCCTCAATATCTGTGTGGTCCAACACCATATGTCCGACACCATTTAACCGTAAATAAAATGTGTTGAGTGCATCATTCTTTCCTTGCTCAACAGTGTGAAGAAACATGACCACCATATAGACAACTTCTACCGAAAGAGAAGCAAGAAATCTTTTTTATACACTTTCTCAAAACATACCAAGGCTAAATTGTTTTAAAATTAAAATAGCTTACTGCCCCAGAAATATGTTATGGTTATGTCAGGGTTGGGGCCCTTAATTCACTACCTTTTAAAGTACATGGTAAACAATCATTACAAAATGGTAATCTTTAAATAATGTATATATTGATATACAATTTTTAAAAAGGAGTAGGCTGGTAGGTACTGCGTTCAGATCCCAGTCGAGGCATGGGATTCTTAATCCAGATACCGATTCCAAACCCTGAGTGAGTGCTCTGCAAAGCTCAATGGGTAGGTGTAAACCACTTGCACCAACCAGTGATCCATAACTTGTTCAACAAAGGCCATGGTTTGTGTTATCCTGCCTGTGGGAAGTGCAAATAAAAGATCCCTTGCTGCTAATCGAAAAAGAGTAGCCCATGAAATGGCGACAGCGGGTTTCCTTTCAATATCTGTGTGGTCCTTAACCATATGTCTGACGCCATATAACCGTAAATAAAATCTGTTGAGTGCGTCGTTAAATAAAACATTTCTTTCTTTCTATCTACTCACCGTAAACCCAGGCTATGGCAATCAGTTCAAAGAGACCGTTAAACAGAGTCGGAAAGCCCAGTATGGCACTGTCTATCAGGTCCAACCAATAGGAACCACTCTAAAAATAGAACTGGGTTTTTTTAATGATGATAATTAAATAATAATTATAATTATAACTAGCATTCTGAGAATAGTGCTAAAGCAATATACTCTGTGTTCCCTACAAATATTTGTATCTCCTATGTTCAAGAACCATAACTCCGTGAAACATGGGTAAATCACCATAAAAATCTTGTGATGTGAGATTGTGAGTTTATTAAAACTGTAGGTGTGTTTTTATTTTGCATTAGTAAATTATGTTATATTAATATATAGTGAGGCGAGACTGTCAGTTTGTTAAAAACTGGAGCTGTTTGTGTATTTTACATCAGTAAATTATGTTATGTTAATATATAGTGAGGTGACATTGTGAGTTTATTATAAACTGTATTTTGCATTAGTAAATATTGTTATGTTAATATATAGTGAGGCGAGAATGTGCATTTATTAAAAACTGTAGGTGTGTTTGTATTTTGCATTAGTAAATGATGTTATATTAATATAATTACAAACTTCCCGAATTTATACGATTTAGTGTACTCTGATTGGCTGATGTCACTAAAAAACCAAGCATTATCCTTCCATAAACCTCATAAAAATACGTCATGACGGAAGATCGTGCGCCAGATGAAATTACTTAATATATATATGTTAAAATAAAGATATATAAAGATATATACACTGTTTTTGTTGATTAAATACTTATTTGATTTGTTAGACGGACAATTTCCAATAGTATGTATACATGTATATATATAGAACATGGTTGACGGTAAGAACGAAAGAAATTATTTTTGAGTGTTTTAAAGGGACATTCCTGAGTTTGCTGCATTGTCAGATGTTTCCGAATAATAAAATAATTATACTATTAAACTTACATATTAAATATATTTTCTTGTTTAGAATATCAGTGTCTGTATATTCAATGTGTTTCTGGTCGTCTTAATATTTGTAAGAACTCCAAACTGGATTCGGTCTTCAAATAATTTTGTACGTATGAAAAAATATACTTTAGGAAATAAAATGAAATTTAGACTAGTACAAATATTAGAATGACCAGAAATACATTTAATACACAGCCACTAATATGTTACGTAGAAAAATATATTTGATATGTAATTACAATCGTTGAAAAGCCTCTGTTAGTCAATAACATCTGAAAAGGTGCGGCAAACTCAGGAATGTCCCTTTAAGGTACACTTCTTGTACTGTTTGTAATTATAAGAATTGTTTCTCATTTTGTAGAAATTTATCGATGTATAAAAGTCACAAATGTAGTATAAAATCGCTTCACTACGCCCACGCGATTTTATACCATTTGTGGCTTTTATACATCGATAAATTCCTACAAAATGAGAAACAATTCTTATATATAGTGAGGTGAGATTGTGAGTTTATTAAAACTGTAGGTGTGTTTGTATTTTACATTAGTAAATGTTATATTAATATATAGTGAGCCGACATTGTGAGTTTATTAAAAATTGTAGTTGTATTTCTATTTTTACATCAGTAAATGATGTTATATTAATACCTGTATATAGTGAGGCGAGATTGTGAATTTATTAAAAACTGTGGTTGTGTGTTTATTTTTGCATTAGTAAATGATGTTATATGTAATATGAGTTTATGGTTACCTGGTTATTTTTGCATTAGTAAATGATGTTATATGTTATATGAGTTTATGGTTACCTGGTTATTTTTGCATTAGTAAATGATGTTATATGTTATATGAGTTTATGATTACCTGGGTAACAATTGGCAGTCCGAGGATAAAGCCCCCGAGACAGATGCCAACTCTAAAGAGAACTCGTTTTTTATTGGTTCGGAAGAATCGCGGAAACTCATCAATAATGGCCGTCATCACCGTCTCAACGATAGAAAACTGAAACAAAGGAAGGTACATTTTTAACAACACTTCTGGAAAAAAATTTAAGTAAAAGAAGTTACAAAGTTTGTTTTGCTTAATGACACCAAAAGAGCACACTAATTAATTAATTACTGGCTACTTAATATAAAACATATGGTAATTTTTTACTCACAGTCTTAGAGAGGAAACCAGTTACAGTTTTTCATTAGCAGCAAATAATCTTTTCCTCAAACAGGACAGCACATACGATAGATTTTGATATACCAATTGTGATGCAATGGTTGTGACGGGATGGGAATGGCTATAGACCATTTGTATCAAAACAGAACGTCCAAAAAGAAAAACAAAGGAACTGATGAAATAACATGTAATTCCATAGTGAATAATTTATTCAATAACGAAGGAAATGTTTTATTAGTGTGAAATCAGAAGCATGCACCTAAAATGTATAAAATGTGAAATCAGAAACATGCACCCAAAATGTATAAAATGTGAAATCAGAAACATGCATCCAAAATATATAAATTGTGAAATCAGAAACCCTCCCCCTCCTCCCCCACCCGTCCGATATACATACCTGCGAACTAAATCCCAGAATACACAGCATGAAGAAAAACAAAATGGCCCACAATGGTGTTATTGGCATGTTGGCTAGCGCCTCGGGATAGGCCACGAATGCCAGACCAGGCCCTTTGAGAGAAAGGAAAGAAATGTCTCTTTAAATTTATCGTCATGAAATATTAGCATCTTGTTTAACCTCATTAAATTTGCTAACACTTTAACATAATCGCTAACATTTCCCGATTTACAGTATTTGTAAAATATACAGTGGACTCTTGTCTAAACTGGATTCAAGGGACACTGATGAAATGAGCTGGTATACACGGTGTGCCCAGGACAGTGTGCTTGAACCGTAATTGGATATAAGCATGAAAATAAGTTGAAATAAAATGAAATTTGGAGTAGAATTAGCACTGACAGCACAATTCTGAGTTTGCTTCCAGTGAAAGATTTTATGATTAATAAACGTAAATATTAAACATATTTTCTGCTTGGATTATTAACGTCTGTTTATTCAACATAAGTGTACATTTGGTAATTTTGGCGTATAGTCCTAGAGAGGAAACCCGCTACGTTTTTCATTAGAAAGGAAGGAAATGTTTTTATTTAACGACACACTCAAAACATTTTATTTACAGTTATATGGTTAAGGACCACACAGATATTGAGAGACAAAACCCGTTGTTGCCACTTCATAGGCTACTCTTTTCAACTAGTGGCAGGGGATATGTTACATGGTTAGCACATACCACGGCTTTTGATGTACCAGTTGTGGTGCACTGGCTGGAGCGAATTTTTTCATTAGTAGCAAGGATCTTTTGTATGCACTATCCCACAAGGAATCTTTTATATGCACCATCCCACAGACAGAATAGCACATATCATGGCCTTTGATATACATCATGGTGCACTGGCTGGAACAAGAAATAGCCCAATGGGTCAGCCGAAGGGGTAGTTCAAAATATATTGATTGACAAATTATTAATAATTTCCTGCATTAATCACCAATGTTTTACTTATTATCCTATTATTGTAAGGTCAGGTCAGGTCATATGGTTTAACGTACACATTCAGAGTAAGCTGTTGTAGTGCACGCCTGTCGTGGGTGCAAGTGCTTACAAAGCAAGCTCTTCTGTCCAAGACAGAAAGTTGGGGGGGGGGGGGAAGAGGGGACCACCTACACTGGCAGGTACAAGGGAGCACCAGCAGTCCGACCGAAATCAGTAGCAGGTGTGAGTGGGTGGTGGTGCTATGGAATTTTGAATGGAGCATTAATAAGCCAAAGAGAAAAAGGTGCACACTTTGATTTGAGGAAATTTTGGTTGGAATTTTGAACGGTCAATCTAAATTGTCAAAAGTATTCAAGCTACATGTAGTATAGGTTTTGACTTAGTATATCAAGAGTAGCTTGTGTTACTGTAAAGGCTCAAAATGCATTTTATATTGTTAGTGGGAATTGGTGGTTTTTCTTATTTCTTCTCCTTTTTTCTGTTGTTGTTTTTGTTGTTTATTTTGGGGAGGCTTTTTTTTAAGTCTATAGAAAAATAAAAAAACATTTTAAATGATTATTTTTGAAATTCTTACCTGATGCAGTGACATTGCTGACGTCGACACCCCGCACATGCGCCATGTAGCCAAGTGTGGCAAACACGACGAAACCGGCATAGAAACTCGTCAAACAGTTGATGATGGGAACCATGATTGCATCCCTGACAACACGTTATAAAGATTCATATATGTATACACGTGTATGCATATGTATCTGTCCGTATGTCTGTCTATCTGTCTGTCAAACTCATGATCATGATATCTTGAACGAGTTCGCATTTTTTCTCCCTCCTTCCCTCCCCCGCTCTTTCTCTCTCTCTCTCTCTCTCTCTCCTTCCCTCCCTCTCTCTATCTCTTTCCCTCTATATTTCTCTCTCTCCCTCTCTCTTCCTCCCTCCCTCTTTCTCTCCCTCTTTCCCTCTCTCTATCTCTCTCTCCCCCTCCTTCTCTCCCTCACTCTCCCTCTTTCTCTCTCTCTCTCTCTCTCTTTCTCTCTCTCTCTCTCTCTCTCTCTCTCTCTCTCTCTCTCTCTCTCTCTCTCTCTCTCTCTCTCTCTCACACACACACAGACATGAGATTTGCAGTGTCTAATTGGTCTCTCGAAATTATTACATTTGTCCATCATATATTTTGACTTACTAATTGTATTGCACTGTCTACTAAAATATCTTTTGACTTAGTAATTGTATTGCACTGTCTACTAAAGTATCTTTTGACTTAGTAATTGTACTGAACTGTCTACTAAAGTATCTTTTGACTTAGTAATTGTATTGAACTGTCTACTAAAGTGATTGGTGATGGTACTACTAACCGGAGGACGTTGTTTGAAAATCTGTTGTAGCTCGACATGGCAACGAGACCACCTTGACAGGCACTCAGGGAGAAGAATATCTGCACCGCCGCATCACTCCATACCTGTAAAATAACAATCACT
The DNA here is from genome assembly GCA_016106625.1 of Dracogyra subfuscus. NCBI lineage: Eukaryota > Metazoa > Mollusca > Gastropoda > Neomphalida > Peltospiridae > Dracogyra > Dracogyra subfuscus. The sequence continues at coordinate 12,840 of JAECMU010039355.1, forward strand.
ACATACCTGTAAAATAACAATCACTACACACCTGTAAAACAACAATCACTCCACACCTGTGAAATAACAACCACTACACACCTGTAAAACAACAATCACTCCACACCTGTGAAATAACAACCACTACACACCTGTAAAACAACAATCACTCCACACCTGTAAAATAACAATCACTCCACACCTGTAAAATAACAATCACTCCACACCTGTAAAATAACAATCACTTCACACCTGTAAAATAACAATCACTACACACCTGTGAAATAACAATCACTACACACCTGTAAAACAACAATCACTCCACACCTGTGAAATAACAATCACTACACATCTGTAAAACAACAATCACTCCACACCTGTGAAATAACAACCACTACACACCTGTAAAACAACAATCACTCCACACCTG